>VYZW01007535.1:98678-125265 GCA_013401315.1 Balaeniceps rex | reverse complement strand
AACGAGGTACATGGATGGGAGCTTTGGCATTGGGCGCTACGCCTCCCCCTTGGTGCGAGGGGTCGACTGCCCGTACTCGGCCACTTATGTCGACACACACTCTCTGTCTGAGACCCTGAGCCCCAGCAAGAGAAAGGCTTCCCTCTGCGTTTTTGAGCAGAACCTGGGCTCCCCTCTGCGGCGCCACTACTCCAACGTGCAGTCGCTCTACTACGGGGGGCTGGTCAACTCTGCTCTGGTCCTTCGCTCCATTGCCACCGTGGGCAACCACGACTACGTGTATGACTTCATCTTCTACCAGAACGGGGCCATCGAAGGCAAAGTCCAGGCCACTGGGTACGCGAGCTCATCCTTTCTCCACGGGGATGGTCTGAGATACGGCAATAGGCTTTGGGAGCACACGCTGGGTACGATACACACCCATTCCATCAACTATAAAGTGGACTTGGACGTGGGAGGTAGGTCTGGGTCTTGCCTCTCCTTTGTGCCCTCCCTGGGTACTTTCAGACTCCCCAAAATTGCCATTTTTTTGGTCCTTATACAGTTTTTTCTTCCCGTACGTGGGGTAGGATGGTGTGCTGACACAGAGCTGCCTCCGTTCTGATTTTAGAGCAGTGAAAGCCGTTGTCCGACAGGGAGAGGTTCCCCCGCCGTCCCTTGCCGTTACCCATAAGCGTCGTGCAGAGCTGCGGCTTCCAGGGCTGGGTAATGCCAGCACCGCCGTGCGCCCAGCCCGTGCCCCTAACGGGACAGGTCCTTCCCCTCCTGCCTGGGCAGACAGACCCAGCCCCAACCCTGCCCCATTGCCTCGACGCCTCCGGAGGTCTGCAGAAGTTGGGGTTTTCCCCTCCGCTGCCCTGCCCCTGTCCTGAGCCCCAAATCATAGTAGGAGTCGACCAAGCTGGTCTGTTGGGATGTGGTTTCCAGCTCAACATTCCTACAGCTTTGTCGAGCTGTTGCTGCTGCTCGTGGGACCGGCAGCTGCCCCTCCGCAGGGCTGCGGGCACAGCAGGCAGATGCTGGGCTGGTGGCCAGCTCTGAGCTTAGGGCTGTGTGCGTTTCGCCGGGGTACAAGGGATCCTTCGCTCACAGCGGCAACGGGAGCGTCAGCTGCAGTTTTCTAGGTCTTCCCCTACCGTTTGTGCCACAAATCTGTCCTCACGCTCCTGCTGAAATTGTATTTGCTGCGTGCTCCTGCCATCGATTAAAAATTGCCCAATTTCCTTTTAATCGGGAAATAGAAATTTAAAGACTGTTCCGTGTGGTTTTAGGATGAGTTTTGAGTATTTAGGTAAAAATGGGGGATTGCAAAACTGCAGGAACGGTGAAGAGGCAGATGAAATCGGTGTCGCTGCTGTCACTGGAAGGGGAGGTGTGGGGTTGGAAGTTTTGTTCACATCAGAAAAGGGAAGAAAATGAGCGCGGTGGCCGTTGCTGGGTATGGCTCCTCTTCCACGGGGCTCTGGCGCTGACCTCGATGGCAGCCCTGGGGCTCAGGCCCAAGGCGCTGCTCAAACCTCCCAGGATGGCCAGAGCTTCAGCTCTGAAATGGCCCAGCTGGAAACCCGTGTGGGGCCGAGGGAAGCGGAGCACGGGAGGGCATTTCAGCACACACCTTGAGCGCTCTCAGCCAGCTCTTTGCCATCTTGTCCCCAGATTTATTTGCTCTCGTGCCCCTCCTGTTGCTCTGAGCCTCTGGCTCCTGACTTTTCTTTGTGGAAAGACCTGAACTGCGCAGCACCGCTGCGGTTTTGTGATGTGCAAATGTCTCGGAGCCTGGGCTCCTCCTGGTGCTTTCCAGCTCGCAGGATGCGTGCCGATGAGCACAAACACAGCGCCTGGGCCATCAGGCACTTGAGTTAATTAGACCATGCTCGCACTGGGAAGCAAACCTGTTCTTCTGCACTGGGACGAGGCTCCTCTCTTGTCCCTCGCAGAGGGGGAGAGTCCCCATGGGTGGCGGTGTCTGCCACAGCGTGGTGTTGCCTGGGTCGGACGAACGTACGGTCACACAGGCGTAGATAAACGTGCACGATGTACGGTCATGCTGCCGTGGAGCTGCGGAGCGGTAACTGCTCTCACAGGCAGGAGCCGGTGCTCGGAGCCTGGGGTGTGGGAAGGGAGGATGGGGAGAGCAAGCCCTGCCTGCAGTGATGTCCGTGGGGAGCAGGGGACTGTGGGGACGCTCCTCAGCGACTTTGCTTTTGCTTCACAGGGGTGAAAAACTCCTTGGTGGCCCACGACATGGCGTTTGAGATGGCGCGGGCTCCCTGGAGCCCGGAGCAGCAGATAGAGCGGCCACGACTCACCAAGAAAGTCCTGGACACGGAGGACCAGGCTGCCTTCCGGCTCCAGTCGAAGATGCCCAGATACATCTACTTCGCGGCCAACAGCAAAAACAAGTGGGGCCACCAGCGTGGTTACAGGATCCAGATCACCAGTTTCGCTGGGGACCATGTCCCCGAAGCCAGCTCCATGGAGAGGGCCATCAGCTGGGCAAGGTCAGGCTGCTCTGACTGGGACGGCAGGTTCTCAGAGATGCCCCCAGCCCCGCCAGCTGGGGAGGCATCGCGTGGGTGTTCCTTGATGGGGAGGCACAGGGCAGACGCTCTCCTGGGCTGGGGTTACGCCGTAGGAGCAGGCTTGTGCTCTGCAGACTCTGGGGAGCTGGCTTTCAGCTCTGCCCTGCCCCAGGGGGCTGCTCCCATCTCTTTTCTTGTCCTCAGGTACCAGCTGGCCGTCACCCGGCGGAAGGAGGAGGAACCCACCAGCACCAGCATCTACAACCAGAACGACCCCTGGACGCCCACCGTCACCTTCGCCGACTTCATCGACAACGAGACCATCACCAACGAGGTGAGCTGGGGTACCCTGGCCTGGAGCTGTAATACCCAGCCCCGGGCTGAGCGGGAGCCCCAGAGCTGCCCCAGGGGCCGAGTGACCCCGGCATCGCCCGCAGGACAGCGGGCTCCGCTGGGAGAGCAGCAGCCCCGGGGAATGAGGAAAGCGGGTTTGAGCATCCCCTTTTCTGTCTATCTGCTTGGTGCTTTGGCTGGAGCACGTAGATCAGAGTGCAGAGCAGAAGCTCGTTTCTCCCGATGGAGAAATGCTGGCAAAACGTCAGGAAAATCTCTGCGAGGCCGGGGCTTGGCCGCGGGGGTGAGGGCAAGGGCCCTTCTGCTGGGTGGACGTCCGCAGCTGTGGCTGCGCGCAGCTCTTTGGAGAAGGGAAGGGATCTTTCCCAGGAGGGGGGAGCTCGGCGTGTGGGAACGCAGCCGAGCTGATTCCCCACGGAGGTCCCCTCCTACTCTCCTGCGTCTTTCCATGGCCCCTGCGCAGATTTCGGTCACTCCCGGCTTGTGAAATAACCACGGTCTTGTGGCTCCTCCCTGCCTAGGACCTGGTTGCCTGGATAACGGCTGGTTTCCTTCACATCCCGCACTCTGAGGATATTCCCAACACTGTGACGGTGGGAAACTCGGTCGGCTTTCTCCTGAGACCCTACAACTACTATGACCTGGACCCCTCCATATACTCGCACGATGGCGTGTTTTTCACCAGCGAGCAGGACGTCACGGCGTGCGAAATCAACCCTATCGCCTGCCTGCCCCAAACTGCCTCTTGTTTGCCAAACTTCCCCCCGTTCACCTACGACGGTTTCCAAAATATGAGCAGGCTTTAATGCTACAGGACGGTGTTAGGAGCCACGGTCAGAGACACCAGGTTGACTGTTCTGTCTCAGATTTTCAGTTTTTTTAGTGAAGTTTGTCTCAATTTCCAGTTCCAGAACTTCACTTTTTATCATTGCTTTTAAAATAGTGCTCTTTAAAAGGGAAGCGTAATCTTCCTGGTGTGATGCCAGACAGGAGCCTGCGTTCTCTCTCTTAATTGCTGAATTCGAGTCTGTTGCAGGAGGAAAATGAGGAGAAAATCCTGTTCCTCTGCTGTAGAAGCAAGCGCTGTGTAGTGCCTATCTCAGGTTAAAAAAAAAAAAAAGAATTATTGTGGTCCAGTGCTCTCTCGAGTGTCTCGTTCTTACGACTTACGGCAGCATCGGCTGGGGGGATGATGCTGGGTCTCCGCTGTGTTTCCTGCGGCCACAAGCCCAGCAGCGAGGCTCTGGGTGCCCGTCCGGGCACCCGGGTAGTCCAGCCAGAGGGCAGGAGGGACGGGCTGGGGGATCCCTGGGGGAAGGACCGAGGTGGGTGCTGGCACCGAGCTCTGTGGGTGCTTGGGGTGAGGCTGGGGACAGAGCCAGGACCAGCCTGGGCTGCAGCCCTCGGGCACTTGCTGCTGGGTGCAGGTGAGGGGAGCGGAGGGGACTATTGCAGGGACGGGTCTCGCTGTCCCTGCGCCAGCGCCATCCCCACGGGTGCCTCTGTGTGAACCAGCGGACCCTCAGCCCCGCGGGCAGCGCGTGGGCCAGCTCGGCCCGTCGCAGCCCGATGCTGCCAGGTTCACACGAGAGCCCTCCTCCAGGCTCGAGCCGGGGCACGGGAGCCACACGGCTGCTGGTGGTGCGGCACGGCCAGTGCCGCTGCCCATTTGCCAGGACGCTCGGTGGGCTCCGGAGCCCTCGTTCCCCCTCCTCACAGCCCCATCTATGCCAGGACATAGCCCAGGATCAGGAGGCACCTTTAGGGGGGTGACAAGCGGGTGACAAGCAGCTGCCCCCTCCCTCCCTCCGGGCTGCAGGACCGGTGCCTTCCCACGCGTGGGGTCGTCGGCAGCAGCGTGTGAAGCTGCGGTCTCGGCGCAGGCTATAGAGGCGTCGCTGGTGACGGCAGGGCCGTGGCAGGATGTGGCCGTGGTGCTGTGCTCAGCAGTGCTCTGCACCGGGGAGCGTCGTCCTTGTGCTCTCTGCTGCCTGCCTGGCTGTGTGCATCTGCAGGGGTACGGGAGGGAGGTGCAGGGAGATGCATTTATTTCCCCCAAGTGACCAGATCTGTCCTCTCCAAGGTCCGCAGCGCAGCACGTGGGACGAGAGAGGGAGGACAGGTGCAGAAGCATTAACTTTACTTAAAATTATGACCCGCTGGGGGAAGCAGAGCAAAGTTGGCTTTTATGGTTCTTGGCAAACCCTGGGCACATCTGAGGACAACCCCCTGCGCCCTCCCTGTGAGCTCCTCCGGCCTGTTTCCTGTTGAGAAAAACGAGAAAAACCAAACCCGACCAAACCCAGCCCCTTCTGTCAGCAGTTGCTCGCAGATTCTGCAGCTGGAAACCCTCCCTGCCAGACCGTGGGAGCTCTCAGTGCCTCAGCAGACATGAACGTGAAAACCGTGCTCATCCTCCTCCTCCTGGCTTTAGCCACGATATTTGCTTTAGTCTGCGTGTTGCTGACCAGAGGACGGGGCCCCAGCACCTGCCAGCACCAGCGCCCGGCGCAGGAGGACACCGATGACGGCCAGAGCCTGGTCTTTGCTGATCTGACACCCGAAGAGATGGTGCAAGTGGTGCGGTACCTGCGGGCAAACCTCGGGGTGCCGCTGGTTGACGCCTCGCGTGCAAAGCCCTCCGACAACTGCATCGCCTCCGTCGACGTGCAGGTCCCCGGCAAGGCAGAGGTGCTGCGGTTCCTGGATGGTGCGGGGGCTCGGCCCCCCCGGGAGGCGCTGGCTGTGCTGTACTTTGGGAACCAGCCAGACCCCAACGTCACCGAGTACGTGGTGGGTCCGCTGCCGACGCCGGCGTATCACCGGGACGTCACGGTGCAGAAGTACGGGGGGAAGGTGCCGTACCACCGCAGACCCGTTACCGGCAAGGAGTACGTGGATATCAACACCCTCATCCAGCGGGAGCTGAGAAAGGCACCGCGCTTCCTCGCTGAGTGCTGCGAGTCTGATGGGACCAACCTGGCCATCCTCACGACGGCCCCACGGGGCTTCAAGTCCGGCGATCGTGCGACCTGGTTTGTCCTCTTCCACGGCGTGGCCGGCACCGGCTACTACCTCTCACCGGTGGGGCTGGAGGTGCTGGTGGAGCATGGGGACCTCCACGTCTCCCGCTGGTGGCTGCGCCGAGTCTTCTACAACGGCCAGTACTTCGCCAGCACGGAGGATCTGGAGGATGCGTTTCTGGCCGACTTGGTGGAGGTTGTCAGGATCGAGAAGCCCCGGGCTGAAGCAGTGCTGGGCTCGATGAGACCCCGGCACCCGCCCGGCTCCCCGGGGCCGCTGCAGTACGAGCCCCAGGGTCCCCGCTACAGCATCAGGGACAACCGCGTCACCTTCCAGGGCTGGAGCATCACCTTTGGCGTGAATCCCAACTCCGGCCCGCGCCTCTTTGACATCAGGTACCGCGGGGAGAGGATTGCCTACGAGCTAAGTCTGCAGGAAGCCTTAGCCCTGTACGGCTCCAACTGCCCCGGGGGCATGTCGACCCGCTACCTTGATGGGAGCTTCGGCATCGGCAGGTTTGCCTACGAGCTCGTCCGCGGCCTTGACTGCCCCTACGCGGCGACCTACGTGGACAGGCACTACCTGGCGGAGTCAGAGACCCCCAAAACCAACCAAAACTCACTCTGCATTTTTGAGCATGATGCTGCCCTCCCTCTGCGGCGCCACTTCTCCGACTTGCAGTCCTTGTACTACGGTGGGCTGCGGAAAAACACGCTGGTCATCCGCACCATCTCCACTCTCATCAACTACGACTACGTCTGGGACTTCATGTTCCACGGCAGCGGGGCCGTGGAGGTCCGGGTGCATGCCACCGGCTACATCAGCTCCTCCTTCCTCTACGGCCGAGGCACCGACTATGGCAACAGGGTTGGGCTCCACACGCTGGGGACGATGCACATCCACCACATCCACTACAAGGTGGACCTGGATGTCGACGGTAGGTCTGGGCGCCTTCGTGCGTGGCTGTGGTTCTCTGTGGGCTGCAGCTCTGCCTGGGGCGTAGAGCTCGAGAGGGTTTTCCCTTCTGCTTCACAGGGCAGCTGAACTCTCTGGAGACCCAGGACATGGGGTACGAGCTCGTGAAGGACCCCTGGAGCATGCAGAACACCATCGAGCGGCCGTACCTCCACAGGAAGAGGCTGGAGAGGGAGGACGAGGCGGCGTTCCCGCTCAACACCCCCATGCCCCGCTACCTCTCCTTTGCCGGCCCCAAGCCCAACAAGTGGGGGCATCCACGCAGCTACCGGATCCAGATCGCCAGCTTCGCCGGGGAGCACCTGCCCGTCAGCAGCTCCATGGAGAGGTCCATCAGCTGGGGCAGGTGGGTGCCGGGGCTGGGGCGCGCGTGGCCCACACCCCCTCTCCTCCCACCCTGCCACCGCGTCCTCGGCTGCTTCTGCCTCCCAGCAGAGCGAGCCAGGCTGCAGGGAAGGGTTAACCAGCGACCGCGCGTATTTTTTGGCTCTGAAAAACCCATTGAAAAGTTGCTCAATGACAGCTGTTCATAGTAGTTCACAGGCAGGAATCTGACCCCAGAAAACATTAATTTAAAGCAATGACGTGTTTTTTTCCCTGTGAGCGTAACCAGGCCATAGGACGAGCTCCCAAGGGAGTGCACTGACATCCCCAGGTCTTGACATCTCTGTGCAAGGACAGAATGTCTTTTGGAAAAATGCTTGGGATAAACGCAGAACCGGCTCGCTGCCAGGGTGAACTTTAATGGCTCACATTCTGGGGGAGGTTGTGGGAGCTAAAAATGGCTGTGGCCGAAGTGAGCGTGTCAGGCAGCGAGCAGCAGCATCCGTGCCTGGACGTGTTCGTGTTTCCTGGCCATGCCGGAGCAGCCGCGGGCAGCGAGCGATCCCGCACGAGCCCGAAGGTGCTGGCGCTGCTGCCTGTCACTGCCACGCTGGTCCGTGCCAGCCCTTTCCCTCCCCGACCCAGGACAGACTGCGTCCCCAGGCACACGCCAAGGATGCGTCCAGCCCCAGTTTGCCGGTGCATCCCCAGGCGGCCATGCTGCGGTCGCCCTGCCCCGCGCCGGCAGGGACGAGCCCCTCTGCTCCCTGTGCTGGCAGGTACCAGCTGGCCGTCACCCGGCGGAAGGAGGAGGAACCCACCAGCACCAGCATCTACAACCAGAACGACCCCTGGACGCCCACCGTCACCTTCGCCGACTTCATCGACAACGAGACCATCACCAACGAGGTGAGCTGGGGTACCCTGGGCGGAGGGGACACGAGCATCGCAGGCGCCGCCCCGGCTCCTGCCCTGGCCAGAGGCTTCACCCGTCCCATGGCCAAACCGGGCGGCTGCCGGGCTGGAAGGGTCCCGCTCAGCCTGACGTGGCGCCCGGCTCCCCTCCTGCCCAGGACCTGGTCGCCTGGATCTCCGTGGGGTTCCTGCACGTCCCCCACGCCGAAGACGTCCCCAACACGGTGACCGTGGGGAATGGCGTCGGCTTTTTCCTGAGGCCCTACAACTACTTCGACGAGGACCCCTCGGTGGACTCGCCCGACAGCGTCTACTTCAGCAGCGAGCAGGACGCCGGAGCGTGCGGGGCCAACCCCCTCGCCTGCCTGCCCCACACCGCCGCCTGCGCCCCCCACCTGCCCCCGTTCCGCTATGGGGGCTTCCTCAACATCAGCCTGGCCCCACCGCCCAACGGGCTCTGACGGGGACGGGGCCACCACTGCCCCCGTCCCCGCCAGTGCGGGTGGTCCATGTCCGGCCATCGGGTGCATCCTTGGAGGGGCTCCGGCAGCGGCAGCGGGTGCGGGCTGGCTCTGCCGCCGCACCAGGACCTGCCCTCCCCATCTCTGGGAAGTTGCGTGCTCAGGGTTAGGTTTTCGGAGGAGTTCAGCTCTCATTTCGGCACCGCAACGCTGCCGAACGTGGACTCAAAGCCTCTGAAAAACAGCCCCCATGAGTGATTTTTGGACACTCCATCCAGGAGGCCACCCAAAGGGCTGTGGGGTGCCCACGGCCGCTCTCCTCTGGGACCGGGGCTCCTGCTGCCTCCCCAGGGGAGGTCGGTGCATGCAGGGCGATGGTGCCGGCCAGGGCTGGGCACTGCACAATGCCGCAGCTCCCCTTGGAGCCGTGGTCCACGCCGAGGTTTTGCCCAGGGTGGTGGGGGCAGGTGGCGTGGTGGCCGCTGTGGTCTGGCTGCAGCCCGGGGGCATTGGGCCGTGGGGAACCAGCAGCTCTGGGGTGCCCGAAACGTCCACCCCGGCCCCACGGCCGCTGCAGGTCTAGGGCTGCTGGGGCCCAGGCGATGCTGAGCTGCTGCGGCAGTGCCAAGCTCTGGGGACAGGGACAGGGACGGTGTGCTGGGCTGCACCGGGAGCCCGCAGGAGAACACTGCAGGACCGCGGGATGGGCGCTCCCCGGGCTGAGCCGCCCCATGTCCCCCCTTCCCCAATAAACAGGCGCTCGGGTGCTTTTTCTGACCAAACTCTTGCGTAGCTCATGGGTGCCGCTGCGGCTCCTGCGGCCAGAGCCCCGGCACTGCTGACGTTGCAGGCGCTGGTGCCCTGTAACGGACGGTCCTGGCTCAGCTCTGCGGCGCTCGCAGGGGTCCAAGGGCCACGGGGCCGGTGCAGCATCCGGCACGGCTGCATGAACGTGCACCGGCCGTGCTCTTGGACCCCGGGTGCTGGCAGGAGGCTCGGGCCGGGGAATATGGGACAAACAAGGGAGTTAATGTGTAACAGCTGTACCGAGCCGCTGTAATCGGTTCTGGCCTTGGCTGCTGCCCGGCGTGCTCAGCCCCCACCGGCGCGTGGACCCTTGCTCCTGCGCCCCCGGCTGCGTGCGTGGCGCTGGGCTGTGGGATCCCGCAGCCTCCGGAGCCCATCCCCGCTGCGCCAGGCTGGGCTGGGGACGCTGAGGGGCTTGGTGAGGGCAGCTCAGCTCCAGCCCCGCGGCCTGGCCCTGGCACGTGGCTGCAGATGCCAAGCACTGGCCAAAGTGTTCCTGGGGGCATGGTGGGCATCCACCCCCTCTGAGCCCTCGCTGTGGGAGCTGGGGCTGCCCAGGGCCACGCTGCGATGGGCTCGAGAAGCCCTAACGGCAGCGGCGCGTCCCCCCGAGAGCCATCTCGGCTCGCTGCAGTGCAGGGAAGGGACGCTGGGCAGGAGCGGGCAGCTCGGGGGCATGGCTCAGTGCGAGGCTGCGGTGGTCCCTGGGTGCCCTGGGGTGACAGCAGGGACCAGTGCCCCAGAGGCACCTCCTGGGGCTCGGGGGGAGCAGGCAGGATGCTCCCTGCGAGGGGAAGGTCGCAGCGGGCCAGCTCCCTGCCTGCCGCTGTGCGCCCACGTGTTTGCGAGCGCTGCCCGGACTCTGCCCGCGTGCTGACGCAGGTGAGACCAGACGCGCTCCCGTGCTGGCAGCGACCCGGCTCGCTGCCCGCTGCCCAGCCCCAGACCTTGCAGCAGGCTGGGAACTTTCTGGAGGAAACATCGGCACCGCGTGCGGCACATTATGTTACAGAACCCGCGTGCGCTGCGCCTCCCTTAGCTGCATCTGGTGCCTCGGGAATCGCGGGGACACCGTGTCCCGGAGCCGGCCGCTGCCGCACGCAGCTCCCGGGCTGCCAGCTGATCCCGGGCTCATTGCGCATTTCCTCAGCGCAGAAATAAAGCACCCCCAGCCTGGCCCCGTTCCCCCCCTGGGAAAGCCACCCCAGCCAGTTTGCAATGCACGTCCCCGGCCAGCGGTGCTGCCAGCGTGGCTGCCCGTTGCAGGGGACGAGGCAGAGCCTGGCATGGCGCTCCCAGAGCCGGCGGCCAAACCGGCCAGGGTGCAAAACGCCGCGGTGCCCAGGAGGTCAGCAGCCCCCGCCGCCCCGGCCTGCCCCGGCTCCAGGGCCAGGGGTTCACCTGAAGCGCAGGGCATGGAGCCGGCACTGGGAAACGTCCACCATGTGGACCCCGGCGGCCCCGGCACCGACCTGCCCCGCGGCACGTGCAGCCTGGCTGCCGCGCAGGGGGACGCTGGCCCGCACCGCTCCGCTGGCAGCACCGCTCCGCCGGCAGCACAGCTCTGTCGGCGACGCTTCGTGCTCGCTGCCTCGCCGGCCCCTGCCGTGCCGGGAGGGAGGACGTGGCTGCTCCCATCCTGTTTCTTGGCCTCTCCCCGCTGTGGCCCCAGTTTTCCTGCAGTGACTTTTTCCAAGGGGCCTGGAACACGCATGTCCGCAACCCCCAACACCTTTTGCCCCCGTTTTCTGCTGTGAAATCTCTCAGGGAGAATTTATTGCTGACTGTTTCAAAATATTTTTGACACAGAAGCCAAGCCTGTTGCACTCCTTCATGCTGGCCAAAGCCACTCTTGGTTGAGGACCCTGAGAGGAGCTGTTGGGGAATTTGTTTTGCAAGAGTAATTCCATTTCTGTGCAAAGTTCTGCCTTGTTGGGTTTGGTTTTTTTTGCAGGTTGGGCGCTCAGTCCGGGGGCTGAGACATCTTGGTCCGTCTCCCCTGGGTGCAGCGAGGCCGGGCTGGGAGGGACAAGGAGGAGCAGCCCTGGGCAGGGACGCGCCTGCGGCCGGGGCTGATCCTGCGGCGTTTGCACAACTTCCTCTCCTTCACCTGCGTTTCCCGTTCACCAACGGCGGCTGGGAAATTGCCGCTCGGCAGGACTGGTGTCAGGCCCCCCGGTGCTGCCTTCCGCCGTGTGCAGCCCCGGGGCTCCCCTGGCCCCGCTCCCCAGCGCGGCGATGCTGCCCCGGCCGTGCTCCGCTCCCGGGGACGCAGCTGGGTCAGGCCAGCCTGGGCCGAGGATGCTGAGCGCAGGGTCAGGCTTTGGCTGTGCCCACGTTTCCCTGTGCCCAGAAGCATCAGCCCCGGTGTGAAGGGAGGATGCCGGGAGGGATCCCGGCTGCTGCCGTCGGACGGGCGGCATCTCGGGGCTGAGGACAGGCTGCCCGCAGAGCACGCGCGCTGCTGCTCTGTGACTGCACATCTGCCCGGTGGCCCCAGCCTTGCGCGGTTAAATGCGAGGCAGACGCCGGCAGATCTCTAACCATCCAACTGCCTTCAGAGCACAGGCGTTTGCAGATACGATCCCTCTTCCTCGGCCTGGCAGCTCCAAGAGTGTCCGTGCCTCCGGGGAGGAACGTTTGCCGTGGCTTTGCCTTTTAGACCCGGTGGCTCCCCGGCTACGTGCAGGCAAGGGGGCAGGATGCTGCCCACGGCCCCCGCTGTGCAGAGCCCGCTGTGTCTGGGCAGGACTCGGCGCTGGACGAGACCTCTGCCTGCTCAGCACCGTGGCAAACAGCACACGGGTAGCTAGGGTAGCAGTTCAAGGATCTTGACCTGAACTTTCTCGAGGAGGGAGATAAGTGATGCATTTTCACTGGCTGCTAATCATTAACGCCTTGTTGCCTGTTCCCCCGTGCACGGGCAGCTGCCTGTTTTGCTGCGGTGGGCTCTGGCTGGGCACGCTGTGCCGCTGCGTGTCCGTGTGCCAGCAACCATGATGGCTGGCGAGAGCTGGGGAAGGAGGTTTCTGCTGCCAGGCTGACCCTGTGTCCTCAGGCTCCTGGAAATAGCTCTCCACGTTACCCATTCACCGTTACCTCCCGGGGAGGAAGAGGACGATAAAGCTGCGGTGCCGGCACTGCTGCCAGCGACAGCACCGGCGTGGCTGGGGCAGGGAAAGGCCACGGGCGGCAGGGATCTGGCACCGGCAGGACGAGCGGTGTGTTCGGCTCCGTCCCCGCAGCCAGGCTCTGACGGAGCAGTTTTGTGCCGGAGGGGGTTAACGCAGGGGAGCTGTGCTGGGAGGAATGCCTTCCCTCCCAGGGGACCTCATTTGCAAAGGTCCTTTAACCCCACACCAGAGATCAGAAAAACATCGCCGGCAGCCAGGAGCTCCCCAAGCCTTGCTGTCTGAGGCTGCGGGGAGCTCCAGAAATGGCTTGGCAAGTTTCCCATTACGCAGAGTCCTGGTTAAATCACCCCAGCGAACGCCATGGCAGCGAGGTGTTTTTTCATCAGCTGGAGGTTTCAGCAGCCTTCCCCTGCCACAACCCACGCACGACCCACGGGCATCCCTGCAATGCTCCGGTGGTGCTTGGGGTGATGGCAGCGGGATGGGAGAAATGTCACAGCAACCCATGGGCATCCCTGCCATGATGCTCCGGTGGTGCTTGGGGTGATGGCTGAGGGATGGGAGAAATGTCACAGCTCGGGGCTGCGGCAGCTCCGCAGCGCTGTTCACGCAGGGTGCGGGTGCCTGAATCTCCTCCCTGATGACAGAGCCCGCGCCGGGGTTCAGGGGGAGCAGCTGAACCGTTGTATCGGGCGGCAGGAGAAGCCGGGGCTGCAGGATCCCCCCGAGCGAGGCAGCCGCCCGTGTGCCGCGGGGACAGTGCAGGAAGGGTTAAGGTGCTGGTGCCGGAGCACCCCACGCTCCGCGCGCCCTCAAAGCCTGTTTTTCCCTTTTACGTAAGTTGTTCCAAACATGTTTGTGACAATCCTCCGGTGATGCACCTTTGGCAAAAGTGGGTTTGGGTCCAAAGATCAGTGCTGGGACAAGCGACCTGCCCGCGGCAAACAAGAGCCCGCAGAGTATAAAACCCCGGCGGCGCGGTGGAGCGCGGGACAGCCTGAGCCGCGCCGAGGGGCAGCGGCTGCGGAGGAGGATGGAGGCCAACATGAACCTCCTGCACGACACGGGCATCCAGGCGACGCGCTGGCTGCAGCAGCACTTCCAGGGCTCCCAGGACTGGTTCCTTTTCATCTCCTTCGCCGCCGACCTCAGGAACGCTTTCTTCGTCCTCTTCCCTATCTGGTTCCACTTCAGCGAGCCGGTGGGCATCAGGCTCATCTGGGTGGCCGTGATCGGTGACTGGCTCAACCTCGTCTTCAAGTGGTGAGTGGCCCTGTGCCACGGCTCCCTCCGGGCGTGTTGGCACAGCCGGACTAACGTGGACACACTTGGCACTGGTGTAAAACAAAGATCAGAGTTTGGACCCCAGCCTGGCAGTGGTAATGGCCGCTCCTTCCCGAGCCGTGCAGCGACGGCTCTCCCCCTTTCCCAGAAGCCGGGCAGAGGGATAGAGCCTCCTGCAGCCAGACCCCTTTGCCGTCAGCCGGGGCTGCGGTTCTGCGCGGGGGCTGCACAGAGCCCTTGACCATGGCGGGGCCGCGGGGGTGACGTGGCACGGCTCTGATACCCGGGATCAGGGCTTGGAGCTCCTCCGATCTTTTAGGTGTTTCCCATGGGTAAGCCAGGACACTGATATCCCCTTCCTCGCCACGGCTCGTAACGCTGGCGTCGCTGACACAAAGGGAGCCATGGTGGGGAGCACGCGAGGGACCCACGCACGGGACAGCCCTGTCGGCAGCGTCAGTCGTACCATGGGGCCGATCCACCCTGGCACCACGGCCCGGCAGGGTTCGGTGTCGGCCGGTAGCCGTGGGTGCCGTCCCCGCAGGCGGTGGGCTGTGGTACCAGCGGCCACAGGGGCAGTGGACCAGCACAGTGCCATCCCCGCAGCTGCGTTTCAGCGTCCCGGGGGTTTGGGGCTGCGTGTGCCCGCGTGCACAGGCTGCGCCCCAGGACCCACAGGGTGGTTGGGGGGGTGCTGGCTGCCCCGCTCTGCGTCTGCCCCGCAGCTCAAACCCCCCGGCATGCCCACGCTGCCTGCACGTGTGACAGGGACGGGTGGCCTCTGCCTCTGATACCACCACGAGACAGTTGCTCTCGGCCTGAAAAAGACTTAGAGGGAGCAGCCACCGCTGCTCTTTCTCAGCGCGTCGACTTGCTCCCAGGAAGTTCTTGCTCTTCCCCTTCAGGGGACGGGGACGGGGACATGGACAGGCAGCAGCGACCGTTGGGACCAAGCGACCAGCCGGATGCCGTGTCTGTCGGGACGCCCTGGACCGCTCATGGGTCCTTTGCCTCTTCCAGCTCCCAGGCCAGAGCTGAAACCGCAGCCGTGCCCACCTGCTCCGGTGCCCGGGACCCCTACAGCCCCCGTTCTCCTTTCTTTTTCAGGATCCTCTTTGGGGAGAGACCGTACTGGTGGGTGCACGAGACGGACTATTACAGCAACACCTCCGCCCCAGAGATCCAGCAGTTCCCGCTCACCTGCGAGACCGGCCCCGGTAAGGTCCCCCAGCCCCGGCAGGGCAGCGGGTGCTTGCCCGGGGGACCTGCACACACAGCTCCCCACCCCGGGTCCTGGTCCCCGCAGGGAGGGGGTGCTGGCAAGGCCGGGGCCGCGGCTGGCAGCCCGCCGGTGGCAAATGCCCCTAGCTAGCTCTTGAGAGAGCGCCGTTATCACCGAGCCGCGGCGCTGGGGACGCCAGCCGTGCCTGCAGCGGGTGGAGGCACCGCAGCCCCTGCGTGGAGCAGACCTTGACCCTCAGCGCAGACGTGGCGGCTCAGCACAAACCCCTGCCTGTGCTCAGCCACAGCCTTGGCCCGTGCCAGGGCCGTGCTCTGCCCTCCAGCCCCAAACGCGGGCAGCCACTCTGTGGGGAAGGGGCTTGCCTGGTTCCGGAGCAGCGCTGGCTGTACTTCGCCGGTGGCTTTCCACGGGAGCCGGGGAAGGGCTGCAAGCGTCCCTGGCGTGCTTGGCACAAGCCGTCGGGGATGGTCGGTGCCTTCTGCCCCGTCTTGCCCGGCAGACAGGCCGCGGAGCCGGAGCCATGCTCCCACACTGCCCCTGCCATGCTGTCCCCCGCTCCAGCCTTGCCTGTGCCCGGGGATGGAGCTGGGTGCCTGCCATAGAGGTGGCACCACGGCTGTTGGGGGACGGGGGACGGGTGCCATGCCACACCGTGCCGCAGCCCCCGGCGCCTGGGCAGCTGCCTGGGAGCCCCCCAGGGAATGAGGGCACAGCCCGCTCCGAAGGGGGGTCTGACCTGGGGCTCGCTTCTCGCCCAGGGAGCCCCTCCGGCCACGCCATGGGCGCAGCAGGTGTGTACTACGTCATGGTGACGGCCATCCTCTCCGCTGCCATGGGGAAGAAGCAGTCGAGGACACTCAAATACTGGTAAGTTGTGCGCCAAAACCACCCGTGCTGGGCAGAGGCTGCTCCAGAGCCGACGGGTGTGCAGCCGAGCCCATGGAGGCACAAGGCTGTGGGCAGACAGCCGGGCCGTGGCACCCCGGGTAGGGTGTGCATGAGGTCGGGCTCAGCGGGTGGCCAGGCACTGCTCGGGGTACGCGATGGTGGCAGCACGAGCCGAGCCTGGCACCGACGTGGCCGCCTGCCCCTTGCAGGGTGCTGTGGACGGTGCTTTGGATGGGGTTCTGGGCAGTTCAGGTCTGCGTCTGCCTGTCCCGAGTCTTCATTGCTGCCCACTTCCCCCATCAGGTCATCGCGGGGGTCATCTCAGGTGAGTGCATCGGATCGCACCGTCCCCTTCCCCACTGCACCGCCGTGCTGGACCTCAGCACCGGCCAGGAGGGGTGCACGGCCTGATGGATGCATGCGAGGTCGTGACGCCACGCTGTGTCCATGGCTCTGCAGTCACTGCCCTCATCGTCACGGGCAGGATGCCCTCCAGGACGTGTCTTTGTCCCTATCCCATTTGAGGCACGAGTCCCAGCTGGGCGGGCAGGGCACTGCCAGCCACTGCTGGGCTCTGAGGGACGGTGACCATGGCCTGAAGGCACAGGCAGGGCAGGCTTGGGGTGTGAAAGGGTCGTCATGGGGCAAGGGAGCAGAATCGGCCATCTGTGAGCAACGGGGCGCAGCGGTGGCCATCGGGGCAGCCAGCACCATGCGGGCGCACCTGGGTAGCCCCCGGCACGTGTCCCCCACTGGAGTGCCCAGGGCTGTGGGGGTCCGCTCGGCTCCACTGCCCCAAGGCAGGCGATCGCCCGCTGATTGGCACCGCCTCCTCTCCCGCTTCGTTATGGCAGGGATGGCCGTGGCCAAGACCTTCCAGCACGTCCACTGCATCTACCACGCCAGCCTCCGCCGGTACCTGGGCGTCACCTTCTTCCTCTTCAGCTTCGCCCTGGGCTTCTACCTGCTGCTGCGGGCACTCGGCGTGGACTTGCTCTGGACGCTGGAGAGGGCGCAGAGGTGGTGCGCCCACCCCGAGTGGGTCCACATCGACACCACCCCCTTCGCCAGCCTCCTCCGTAACCTGGGCATCCTCTTCGGGCTGGGGCTGGCCCACAACTCCCACATGTACCTGGAGAGCTGCCGGGGGAAGCAGGGCCAGCAGCTGCCCTTCCGCCTGGGCTGCATCACCGCCTCCCTCCTCATCCTACACCTCTTCGACGCCTTCAAGCCGCCCTCCGACATGGAGTTGCTCTTCTACGTCCTCTCCTTCTGCAAGAGCGCGGCCGTGCCGCTGGCCACAGTCGGCCTCATCCCCTACTGCGTCTCCCAGCTCCTGGCCACGCAGGACAAGAAGGCTGTCTAGGGTCGTCCCCGCAGGTAATGGTGTGCCCGGGCAGGCGGCTGCCCCGGCTCTGGGCTCGGGGGCAGTCACCGGACCATGGGTGCACCCCAGCCACCGTTTGTTCCCCGCTAAATCCGCACAGACTGTCTCTGCACCGGGAGCAGACTGCAAAGGCTGGGCTGGCGGCGCTGCTGGAGGCCTCCCACGGCACGGACCCGCAATGCCGGTTGTGCCATAGGCTCGGGCGGTCTGTGGCCAGCTGGTGGCACAGCGAGCCCCGTGCGCCCGGGGCTCTCCCGCTGCCCTTCCCGCACCCACGGGGTGGGGGTCATCAGCCCGGGACCCGGCGGCAGCAGGGGGAAGACGCTGCGCTCCCCTGCAACTCGTGGGGATGTGCCACCTCCATGCTGCAGGGCTGGGGACAGCACCACCAGGAGCAGGGTGCTCACCCATGGGTGCTCGGGGGCTGCCGGCGAGGCAGCTCTGTTACAGGAACGGGCAGACACTGTCATTTGGAGAGGTCTTTTCCAACCTTGATGATTCTATGATTCTGTACAGGTGTGTCTGTAAACAAGAGGTATTTTATTAAAGCTGAAGGTGTGTTTAGCTGGTGAGCTCCGACATCTCGCAGGCCGGTGAGGCGGAACGGGGGATCGGCTCCTGGGCGCAGGGACTGCGGTGGGGGCTGCTGGTGGTGGTGGAGGAAGGACGTCTCCCCCGGGACGCTGCTCTTACCATCACCTGCAAGGCACGGTGAAACCACCGGGAAGGGCAGCGCCAGGCTCCACCGGTCCTCGTCGCCTTTCACCCTTGGGTGCAGTCGGACTCGGCCAGCACAGCGGGGGGGGACGAGCTGCTTTTTGCGCTGTTTATCCAGGGTTTCTGGGCGCACCTTGTGCCAGGAACAGGGACACACTTGTGTCACCTCGCTGCTTATGGAAACAAGCACGGCTTTGGGACCGACCCCAGGCTGCGGGGAGAGAGCTGCCATTCGGCTGCTGGCTGCGTTGCGGCGTAGGTGGTCAGCGCTGGCTCAGCCTCCCGGCACCGCTCGCCCGGACACCGGGTCGGCCCGGGGCGCAGGAAGCGGCTGCGTCAACATGGGGTCAAGCTGCTCCGCTGCCGCCGGCTCGGCTCCCCGGCAGACACGTCCCGGCCCTCCTGCCTCAGCGCCGGGCTGGTTAGCAGGGAGCCGGCTGCGGGCTCGCCCTGCTGACTTCAAAGCCGTGCAGGCTGTACCCTGCCAATTAACTCTGTTAGTAAACATCCTCTCAGTCTGAGATAGTTTAAAATAGATATGAGGATACAGAGACTTTCTTCCTGCCAGACTACGTGTGCATGTGCAGTATCCCCCCCAAAACACCGGTTCCTGCGGCATTTACCCCATACCCAGCTACAAGCACCAGTGCTGTTTTGTGCTGCGGCGCACCTGAGAAATGCCATCTCCCCTCCCAGATCTTGCAATGCCTTTGGGAGATGGTGCCCAGCAGAGCCGTGGTAATGTCCCGTGTCTTGCTGCGGCTTGGACGGGCCTTTACCGCACATGGCAGCAAAGCATGCAGGCTTTGCAGCCTTTCCCAGCCCTCTGATGGGAGCTCTCGAAATGCCGAGAGTGCGCCTTCCTTCTGCCCAAAGTGCATGTCAGCAGAACCTCACGCTAAAACACCTTCCACGGCAAAATTTGCTGTAAATCTCACTTGGTACGGAGCTCAGCTGTGGCCCTGGTTCTCCGTAGAAAGCTTACCTAGATCAGCGCACACATGCACCAGTTGCCTCCAGCTGGGCAGGCTCGGCCCAGTGGTTATCCCAACTGGGAAGGACCGGGATGGGGCAGCCAGACCCCACGGAGGTGGCCGCAGAAGGCCCCTCTCCGCGAGCCCGCCGTGTGCGGTGGGGACAAGGGCTGCCGGTGCCCCCTGCAGCAAGGTCCCAACGGGCGCTGATGGGCGGCGCAGCCATGGCCCTGCGCCCGCTGCTCACCGGCAGCTCACCAGCTGGCAAAGGTCTCTCGGCTGAATGGCACCCATCCCTGGAAACATTCCAGGTCAGGTTGGACGGGGCTGTGAGCAACCTGATCTGGTTAAAGATGTCCCTGCTCACTGCAGGGGGGGTGGGCTCGGTGACCTCTAAAGGTCCCTTCCAACCCAAACCATTCCATGATTCTATGATTATCGGTGTGCGGAAACCCCGTGTGCCAGGGCTGCTGCTATCCTCTGTCTCCATGATAGATAAACCTCCTTAGGAGAGAGGTTTCTTTTCTTCTCTTTCTCTGTTTATTACCAACTCCTGGACCAAACCTGTCATGCCATTTCTAGCAAGAAGGGGGAAAAACAAATTCCCAGATTACCGGTTGTGCTTTTTCACACTGTGGCTCCGCAGCGCCCTTTAGTTTCTGCAGCTGAGACTGCAACAGCTCCAGGAGCCCCCCTGGCAGAAAAGGCAAGCTGAGGGAACGCTGGGCAGCAGCTCTGCCTGATCCCAAGGGTTTACATCTGCATTAGCCGTAGAAACTCCTGATGTTCAAAAATGGACCGGTAACAACTGCACCCCAAGAAGGGAAGGGACTGATACACGAAGGTGAATGATTTGCTGCCCGTGGGGCACCCGCTCTCCCTTCCAGCTCCTCTCTGCCGCGGCTGATTCTGGACTGCGTCCTTTGCTGTGCTTGATCAGGTCTGAGGAAAGCTTGCCGAGGCGTCAGGTGGGGAACAGCTTCCTTTTGCTGAGCGTTAGTGATGGTACTCACTCGGAAATGCGTCTGGTTGCTAGAGACTCCTGAGCTCAGGTTCTTGTGATGGGAGCTCGAGAGGATGGGAACTGTCACGGCTGCAGAGGGGTGGGAGATGAGAATGGGGGTGAGCACGACCTTGCCCTTCTCTTCGAGGGCTGCCCTGCTGGAGGACAGCTCAGGGCTCGGTTCCTCTGCTGGTTACCCCGCAGCAAAGGCCGGGGTAGGAGTGCTGTAGGGGAGCAGGCAGACGCCTTCCCAGTAGCGGTGAAGACAAGGCACTCCCGGCACGGCCTGGTGCCGACGTACCCATGCACAGAAAGCTGCAGTCTCTACTTAGGGGACTACAGAAACAGCTGCTGTTCCGAAGGAGAATGCTCAGGAGCTGCAGCCACGAGCTTGGACAATGTCAGGTTTTGCAGACTAGCACAGAAAGCGGCGTGAGTCAGCTGTATCCAAGACCCAATATGAATCACAGAATCATAGAATGCTTTGGGTTAGAAGGGACCTTTAGAGGTCATCTGGTCCAACCCCCAATATGTCATTGACAGTCGTACTGGTACAACCTAGCTGGGCTTGTTCAGGGTAATGCTCGGCCCAGATTACTGCTTTTCTGTAGAGCTATTTCTTATCACGTAAAAGAGCTGAACATAAGATACTATTGCAGAGGCAGGGGAAAGGCCGCTGCTGGGGAGAAGAGAATGGCGATGAAAGCTCAAGCTCGTGGCAACAGAAGCGAAGGAAATGTTCAGGCGCGCACCTACAAGAAATACCCAATGTACAGCTCAAACAAATTACTTTAATGCGGTTTTCTGTCTGCCTGCTAAACAAAGTGCTAGGTGGCTGCTTCCACCCGCATTTACTTCTCACCTACAAACGGTCAGCACGTGTGTGTTAGCGTGGGTCTGCCAGGCCAAGTACAAACGGATGAAATTCCCTTTTGCAATAACGCACTTGATGCTACCGCAGCGGAGCTTTGGGACTGCAGCGATGAAGCCGGTGTTACCCGACATCAGCGTCACAGCTGGGTCAACACCGACTGCTGCCCGAGCGAACCGCTGAGTCCAGAGGCCAGCAGCAGCCCCGCGTGTTGGCCGGCAGTGAGGGGCCCTGGCAATGGCATTAGCACAAACATCTTCAGACCTCCAGCATCGGCAGATTTCCGAGTAGCCACGAAAAAAAGGTCAGTTCCTTTTTTTTAAAAAAGGGCTCATGCAGACTTTGCTGCGCCCTCCTTTCCTTGCTCACAGGCTTGACAACAGCATCTTGTCTTCTTGCCTCCCACTTCTATCTCAGGCAGCCACAACTGGTGACCAGCTTAGTTTGGTCTTTTAAGGGGGATTTACTGATCTGAGCATCCCTCCAATTCCTGCCACATTTCATTCCTTCTTCTCCCTACAAAATTTCAGCAGCAAAAGCTTGATTCATTTTGTCTCCACTTGTTGGCAAATATCATACTCAAACCCTCTGCTTCTTACCAGTACTCTGATTTTTTTAAATGCATCCAGCTTATTATAAATAAATATGCTCATAAAGCGGTTAGTCCTCAGCAGCTGGCACAAAGTAAAAAGCCACAACGTACTGCAGACAGGAGGGCCCCTCTCTTGGTTTTAGGAAGCCTACGAAATGGTTAAATAACGACTACTTTTAATCACTTAAGAATGTGCACCATTTGTCTGGGGCAATGAAAGAACCTTTGCAGCAAAGCGTGGATGGCAGACCCCTTCCCCCAATTTTCCACGAGCACCAACTCAGCTCCCGCAGAGCATATGCACACCAGCTGTTGTTTTTATGTCTTTATTCTCTGGGAGAGAAGTTGGTGGAGCTCGTACAAAGCAGGGAAGACAGCCCTACTTTGAGAATTGTTTCTTACGCTTCAGGGCTTCGATGGCTGATGAATTCCTGGAGCAGAGCTTGCACTTCTCCTCGCCGACTCATCTTGGTTGCCTTGCCCTGAAAGCGGCCTCGCTTCCCAGCTCCTTTGCCTCCCAGCAGCTCTGCCACCCTGCAGTAACAACAGTACAGGCTGAAGGCCGCTCACTTGCAGAGAAGAGAGTGGCCTGGCCTAACCTGCTCCAGAGAGCAAACGAGGATCCATGCCCTGATTGTACTGCTCAGCTGCTTAGTCTGCAACATTAGAATTCTTACTAATTTTAAAGAAACCATAGAACACGTTACCTGGGACCTAAATTCTCAACTGCTTCAACAGGTCCAGCTAGAAGAAAGAGTCCTGCTTCTTTTTCATCTCCCACAGTCAGGAACAGCAGGGTTTCCTGTGGACAGAGAGACGGATCTTGCTCCAGAATAACCAGCGCCCTCCTTGTCCGGGAAGAGGACAGAGACACCGGCCACGGGACCCATCCAAGCACCCAAACAATTCAGAGGTTTGTGCGCGTTACTGAGACAGAGACTCAATTTGAAGAAAGTAAAAGGGAGGGGGGCTTTTGAACCTTTTATGCTCAATCATATGTTGTGGGGGACAGAACGGGTACTGGGGTATCCTAAGTTAAAAGGATGCGGTTGGCAGATGGACTGGATGATTGTTTTAAGTCCCTTCCAGCTGAAATATAATATTCTATTCTATTCTATTCTATTCTATTCTATTCTATTCTATTCTATTCTATTCTATTCTAAAACAGCTGATGAGGTTCTGTACAGCTCTTTGGGGGACAGGCTCTCCCACAGTGCTCTGAATTTCCACTGTTGTATTTCTCGACTGTTGAGGATTCCCCTGCAGACTGTGGCTGCTGGGGACAATAACCCTACGTAACTTTTGAAAGGAAACAGACCTGTAGCTTCTGACTATGGTACAAACAGAAGCCTGGCCCTGCCTGTGCTACAGCTCGAATGAAAAAGCCAGTGGTGTCAGGTTAGCCTTCATCAGTGACTCACCTCTGTCCCAATCTCATTAGCGATGATATTCATAAATTCAGAGTCACCCTCTTTCCTGTATGGATGAGTAAAAAAAACACTTCAGAAAGAAGCAAAAATCCCCTCTAGAGTCGAAAATATCAATCAGAAACCAAAGGCCTGATCAGGCCTGAGGTTTTGGCCTCTTGCTGTTAGGATGGAGATTAGTTTTTTCCTACATATCTAAATCCTCATTGTGCATTCCTGTGGATTTTAGGAATATATTATAGGAATAGAATTTAGGAATTATAGGAATAGAATTATAGGAATAGATAGGAATAGATATTAGGAATTACTTAAGTGTTTATCTTTAAGAAATAGAGCTCCTCAGTTTTATTTGAAAATACCAAGGGCAGAGAGAAATCAGATAGACACAGTAATTTCTTAGCTATAAAACCAGAAGAACTCAGTGCCTGAATTACTAACGCATCCCTTTAATTACACAACCTTCCAGCAGGCTGAGGCAGTTTAATGCTCTATTCACCTTGTTTATATTCTTCCTTCAGAAACAAGCCTGAAGAGGTGTCAGAGAGATGCAACTGCCATAAAACGTGCAAGATACCATTTGACCCTTTTCCCTGAACTCCCCCATACCTGTGTAACACAAACAGCTGACTTTGAACAGGTTTGCTCTTGAAGTCCCGGGCTATCAAAACAGCAATGTCTCTAAGCAGGTTCAAGTTATTCTGAAAAAAAGGCAAATAAACCTGTACTGCAGATGGAGAAGTCAGCGCCAACACTGAGTTGTGTTCCCAGAGATGGGAGCAGTTTTCATAATATCCACAAAACCTGCTGTCTACGATTCAATTTCCAGTTATCACGACTAAAGCTCAGGTCTACAGGAAGCAGCCGCAATCGGCTTTTCTCAGCCGCCCTCGTACCTTCTGAAGCAGTTTCACAGAACTCTGCAGTCTCTTCACAGCCTCTACGTGCTCACCTGGTCCATTTCTGAAAGAACAAGGAGAATTTGGATCGCCACTCTGAAGGACAAAGAAAGGATTTCTTAAAGGAGCAAAAGCAGATAACATCATAAAAAGCACCGCGCAGATCTACCCTATGTGGTATTTGTCAGAAGGAATAGTGAAGATGAAATAAAGTGGAAAGGGCATTACTTGAGCAGTGAGGTTAGAGCCTTCTCGGTACTGTGACTTTGTTCGATTGACTTCAGCACTCTGTTTCCTGCCAGGAAGACCAAGTTGGTTTTGTTCTTTTTCCCTTTTTCTGTGCCAAGGAGTTTAATAACCTTAAAAAGAAAATCACCCTGGTCAGAAAAGAACAGTGCTTTGCTTATACTCACACAGGTGGTCAGTTCCTACTAGACTACGCCATGTTTTGAATATTGGCTCTCTGCCAGCAAAAATAAACTGATTAAAATCAGCCATAAGGCCAACATACCAAAAAAAAAAAAGGATGGTGATAGAGTGGAATTAATACAATTTGCTAGTCATAGAATTAATACAATTTGTGGAAATAATACAATTTCCTGCACTCTGCAGTGCATCTGGATGTCTCTGCTCCACCAGACTCCAACAAATGACTGAAAAGACAGAAACACTTAAAGGCAGCTCTAGAATTTCATCTCCACCTCCCTGCACAGAGGGATTTCTCATTCGTGACGAACACTCAAAAATATCAGAGCTTTAAGCAGAGGGAACAAATGGCTAGCAACCCGGCAACGCACCGCCAAACTGGCAATACACCCCGTGCCCGCCACAGAGGCATCGGCAGTTCAGAAAATAGAATTGCTACAGACAAGGGCTGAGTTCTGTTACAAAGAAAGAAAGGAGCCTGACCGACTGGACGAAGACTGCCGACCCGCGTGCGGCCCTGTTGGGGCTCACCCAGCACGGGGCTCCTGCTGTCCCCTTTACCATCAGAACAATTTCCAGCAGACCCTGGATCTCAGGGACTTCTGCTGTGTCAGGTCTGAACGTGTGGAGCGAGGCTCCCGAAGGCAGCTCAGCTGCAGCCCCCCACCTGCAAGTCACTCAGGTTGGAGACGTGAGTCCCACAGCACATGTTGGAGTCTATGCCTTCGATGTCAACAACTCGCACTGGCCCCGCGTGGTCATCTGGCAAACCACGGCTTCTCACCTAGGAAAAAGAGGACAAAGGCAAACAAGGTGACATCCGTGCCGCAGTTATTTTGGAGCCAGGGATATCATCAGTTCTCTCCCCACCACTCACTGTTTCAATTTCAGGGTCATCTGCAGCCAGTTCCCTCACCACCACGGGGACCCTCTCCCGGATTTTCTCATTCACGCTCCTCTCCAGGGCCTCTATTTGCTCTGCTGTCATGGAGGGGGTGTCCAGCTCAATGACGCTTCGCTGACGGCCCAGCTCCCTGCACCGATGAAGAACATCTGCTGCTGTAGCTCAGACCAGCTGGAAGATCCCTCTGTGCAGCACTAAGCACCACCCCACTGCTGGGAATGGGGTGACTGAAACAAAACGTATTTCCCTCCTCTCCCTGCTATTTACAGAGGACCAGATGCATACCAAACGCTTGGAGGACAAGACAGAGCAAATACTTTGCACAGCTTCTCTCCAGTTCAGTCACCTCTCCCAGGCCCTCTGAGCTCGAGCGAAATGTCCAAGGACAAACTGCTTTTGATTTATTAATGTTCAGCTCCTGCAGCCCGGCACGGTGGTACGTGCCAAACAAGGTAAGACTAGGGTCAAAAGGAGCCTTTTCCCTGCTCACCATGAAGTTGTCTTGAATCCAAACGTCTGTTCTGCGATGGCAGTGATGAGATGCTGTCCTGAAAGAGACGTGCAAGCAACAGCTTTGAATGCCGCTGGACACAGGAAAAGAGATTTTCAGTCTGACTGTATTTTTTCTGCTGATATTCCCCATGACATTTGCGAACGCCCAGGCACGAGCTCGGTGCTGTGAGGTTTGTGCTACTGCTTAGGAGCAGACACAAGAGACAGCCATGGCATCATGGGCCTTGGGACCACGAGAGCACCACGGCGCACGCTGAAGACTTTGAAGCAGGTTGAACTTTTCCTCCCAAACGTCTTTGCAGTGGGTTTGTTTCCAAGCCAAGGAGAGCCCGCAGGGGAAGCGCCTGCCTTCCCAGACGGCTCCGGGGATGGACCATGCGTGCAGAGCTGTCGGGATTCCCCCTCCCCTGACCAGAGTGGGGACAAACTGGGCACTGACCGTGTCCCCGCCCAGCCCAGCGCCTGGCTCAAGCCAGACGAGGCCGCCCCGGCCGGGGCCCTACAGTGAGGTGTTACCGGAGGCTCCCGGGTCGGGCCGGGACACGGACCTGAATGCTGCTGCATGTGGTCGAAGCGGCGCTCCCAGTCCAGCGACAGCAGCACCTCAGCACCCGGCTCCAGCGCCGCCTGCACGAAGTGGACGGCCTCGGGGCCCCGCCGGGTCACGCGTAGCACCGGCACATCGCCGATGAGGCCGCGGTCGTCCGGCTGCGGACACGGGGCGTCAGTACCGCCGGCCCGGCCCCGGTCCCGGCCCCGGTCCCGGCTCCCCGCCCGGCCCGGCCCGGCCCGTACCTGCCCGCCGCCCTCGGGGAAGAGGATGGTGTCCTCCAGCACCACCTGGAACCCGGGCACCGGCTCCCCGCCGCCCTCGGGCCGCAGCTCCGCCGCCCGGCACGACACCACCCTGGTGGCGAACTGCAACAGAGACGGCGGCGCCGTGAGC
>VYZW01007535.1:66820-82251 GCA_013401315.1 Balaeniceps rex | reverse complement strand
GTGGGGCCTGGCTGCCCGCCGCCTCTCCGCGCAGGCATGGCGGGCCGCACGGTGCGGGTGGGGGGGCTCCCCGCCGACCTGCCTCCCGACAGGGTGGCCGACAAGCTGACCATCCACTTCCTGCGCTCCCGCAACGGCGGCGGGGAGATCACCGACGTCCAGGTGCTGGCCGGCCCCCAGGCCTGCGCCCTCATCACCTTCGAGGCCCTGGAAGGTAATGGCCGCCAAGGGCCACGCTCGCCGCCGTGGCCGGGCCTGGCCCGTGGGCTCTGCCCGCTCCCCAGCAGCCAGCCAGCCCCGTCCTCCACGGCCCTCCTGCCCCGTGTGCTCAGGGCAGGGATGGGGCTGCTGCTGCGTGGTGTGGGGCTGGGCTGACGCCGGTGGCCACTGGCTTTTCCCACCCAGTGGCCCAAAGGATCCTGAAGGCAAAGAATCACGTCTTGTCGATCGGAGGGAAGAAATACCCGCTGGAAGTGACGGCGCACGTCGTGGAGCTGAGCCCCGATGAGGTAGCGAGGAGCAGACGGCTCCTGCCCACGCGGCCGTGAGAGCCCAGCTGCCTCCCAGGCCGGCTCTGTGCCTGGCAGACACGCTCGGGAAGGGAGACCTCGCTCTCTCCTTTAGTCTTAATTAGACTTAAAGCAAATCCATCTTTATTCATATTCAAATGAGGAATTTTTTTTCCTGTGCTAATAACACAGAGACAGCCAGGCAGGCTGTGCGCTCGGTTGTTTGGTATTTCTGCCTGTCAAAGCAAGGAAGAGTAGTCAGACTAGAGGGAAGGGGCACGTTTCCCCAGCCCATCTGGTGGCACACGGGGGACCCTGTTAATGCCTCTGCCGTGTCATTAGCTGGACGCCGTGTCATTAGCTGGACACGCACAGTGTATTTTTCCTCTCTCCTTCTCCGGAGAGCTTAGGAGACAGACATGCTGGTGTCGAGGAGGCACTGGAGAGTTCTTGCCTCTTCCTCCAGTTTCAAGAGATTACGGCAGTAGCCACATCTCGTGTTTTCATGTCTGAGCACTGAAAACAAGGGTGTGGGAGTTAGCCTGGCGTTGCAGACCTTTCTGCAAGCCTGTGGTGCCAGAATGCTTGAAGGTCTGCAGCTGAAGGTCTGGGAGAGCAGGAGGGCGACTGCATTTCAGGTGCAGAAGGCATAGTGGATTTCCTGGGTTTGGGCTGCTTGCAGAGCTCCCAGCGTGTAGAAGCGGGGCCGCATCTCTGTGTGATTTGCCCCTTGTATTCCTTGTTTGCAGAAAGCTTTTGACTATGGGTACAAGGTCCAAGGGTTGCTTGGGATGGCTGGGTCTTTCAGTCCTGCCTGTGTTATGCTCCCATCTCACTTGCAAGCAGGATGCTGAGAGAGAGGTGGCGGGTCGTGCCATCTCTTCTGTCATCATAACGCAGGGGCTGTGGCAAGCATCAGGTGCATTTGCCTCCCCCTGCGCCTTGGAGGGGGGTTATTTTTGGTCCTTGCTCTCTCACTCCCTTGCTATCTACTTGCAGATCTTCATACGCGCTTGCATGACAGTTGATTATGGCAAGCTTCCTGCTGGCAAAACCCTCCTGAGGAACTTGCAAAAAGGCTACAGCAGCGTGCAGCTCAACTTCGACTCCAAGAGCACGCACTGCGTAGTCAAGGGACCATTCACTGAGCTGCAGGCCTTCAGCAGAGACCTGCTGGGCAGCCTGAACCTCAAGAGCCAACCTGCTGCAGAGCTCCTCCTGCCAGGTTCCAGCCATGTGGCCAAAGAGACCAGAACGCGTGATCACCAGCAAGTGCCGGACTCCGCTGAGTCAACACGAGAGACGGCAAAGCTGCCAAATTGGGACCAAATTTATGCACCTACCGAAAAGGCGTGTGAAAAGGCAGCTAAAGTCCCATCAGCTCGGGGCCCAGTGGATGGGGAAGCTGTGGAAGAGCTGGAGGACTTTTCCCTAGTGATGGACTCGGACATTTACTTGTACATGCAGAGGTTCTGTGCTGCCGAGTACCGAGGTGTGCTACGCCAGCATCGTGTGGATGTGGTAGATGTTAGCAGCGATGGCATCGCCATACTGTACCTCCAACCATCTGCAGGTACGTCTGGGGATATGGACGCCTTGCAGCAGGCCCGTCTGGCCCTGCAGCAGCTTTACCAGCAGCTGGAGGTGAGCTTGCGCAAGGAGAAGATCACCAAGGGAGGACTTGCTCTGGACAGCCAGGCACTCAGGGCTCTGACACATGAGCTGCAGAAACTGTATCCCCAGTTGCTCTGCCATGAGGATGAGAAGCAGCTTTATCTCATTGGGAACCTTGTTGATGTCTCCCAGGCCAAGCAGTACCTTCAGGATTTCAGCACCAGAAGAGGTGCTGCGCGCACGGTTGGCATGCTCAGCAGCTCCCTGCCCTCGCACCCAGAGGCTGCACCGCACAAGCCCAAAGCACCTGAGGACACCTCAACCTCAAGGCTCAGCCCAGGCAGGCTGGAGCTGAAAGGTGAGCTCAAGCTAGCTGCCAACTTCAGCAGTCTGAAAGCCGACACGTCTCAGGCCAGCCGGGGCCTCTCGCTGAATCAGGACTCGCCACCGGTGGGACAGGCGCAGCTTTCTGGAAAGCACTTATCAGAGACAGATGCTCTAGGTCCAGGTGAGCCAACAGCACTGACCCAGCAGTACCAGCCTCATGTCTCTACAACGGACGTGGTTTTGGGGTCAACAGCAGAGTCGCAGCAGAAGGACCCCAAAGAATGGGACCATGTGAAAGGGGGGGCCAGGCTTACAAGACACAAGGCTCTGCCTCCCTTTGGAGGCAAAGAAAACAGCACCTCGCAGCATCCTGGGGACTCTAAAGGCTCAGGGCCCATCAAGCACCACCCCCTCGCTAGCACTTCTGGTACCTTTGACATGACAAGGACCAATTCTGCTTTAGAATCTAAACCCTCAGAATCCAGGCCTCTGCTGCGACGTTCCAACAGCTTCTCCCTGCCAAGGTCAAAGGAAAGCGACAAGCCCCGAGACGTGAGCAGGGCAGGCAGTAGGTTGAGTGAAGAAATAAGCCTGGACTCTCTGCAGTGGTCTTACCTGAAAGACGTTTGCCGCGCTGCGATTGATGAGCTGTGCAGGGATGGAGGTGTGCAGATCTCGGAGCTTCATACTGGGGACTGCACTGTGCTGACGCTACAGGCGGCGGACAGGAGCAGGCTTTTCCATGCTAAATGGAAGGTGGAAGCTCTTGTGCAGAAGTGTCCTGACCTTGTGTGTCAGAGTATGAGCTACTCGGAGCTCGCTGTAGATGGTCCAGATGACAGTGCCCTGAGTGAACTGTGCAGCCTCTTGCGAGGAAAATCCCTCCAGGTTGGACTCAGCAAAGACAAGTACAAGCTCTATCTTGCCTGCCCCAAGGAGATGCTGCCAGGAGTGACTGAGGCCTTCCACGTGTTCTCTTCCAGGAGGCTGCGTGCCCTGAAGTCTTCATCCTTGTCTCCAGGACCAGAGAGTACAGGGCACTCAAGTGTCAGCCAGCCGAGCAGAAGCCAGGACACAGTGCTGGGCGCAGCCCTTCCCAGCAGCCTGGAGTCCCTACAGATGGGCCTGCAGCACCTGAACATTAGCAATAAAGCAGAGCACGCAGATGTGCTCAGGGCTTCCCGGCTGCCAGAGGCTGAGGAAAAGAGGTCCCCCAGTCCTTGGAGGTTCCAGCAGGCCCTGGGGCAGGAGGAGGCCGATGACCGTGTTGATTCTGGGTCTGTGCAAGGAAGAAGCAGCCTTCTCAGCCCTAGCGTAGTGGATAAGCCAAGTCCTACTGGTCTGAGGGAGTCCCAGGAACAGCCGAAGACAAAACTGTCTGTGGGGGAGCCTGACATTGCACGGTTAAAGCAGGTTTTGCCAGACAGATTCCAGTTTGCAAGAGACAAGAGCAGAGGAGGCCACAATGAAGTGCCGGGACAGCTGCGGTCACCGGTTCCTGCAGCAGACGGTGCTCCTCACTCCCTGCCCACCTGGCTGTACAGGGCTACGGCTGCTGAGCCACCTGAGCCTGCAGCAGAGCCCAGCAGCCAGGAACGGGCCCTGCGCCCAATGGGCAGGAGCAACGTGCAGGAGGAGCCTGACCCCTCGTCACAGCAGACAAGAGGCCCGAGCCTTGGACAGGAAAGCGGCAAGACCCCTCTGGGCCAGTGTGATGCTTGCCAGGGCTCAGGTGTGACCTGCCAGGCCCCCTGCGGTCACGCCTTGTGCAGGACGTGTTTTGCAGCGGACAGCACGCAGCCAGCTTGCTGCAGCTCCTCCTCGGTTGCCCCGAGCCGCAAGATCTCGGGGACATTCAAGATCTCCTCGCTGTCTCAGAGTCTGCCTGGCTACTATCGAGACCTGACGCTCCAGGTTGCCTACAACATCCCTGATGGCGTGCAAGGGGTAGGTACCCACCACGGGGGCTTCCCCATCCTGCTGTGGGACATGCAGTGGGTTCTGTCAGTGTGGCTGGGGGTTGGGGGCAGGGGGGCAGCTACCACTCCATGCCCCACATGCAAAGCAGCAGAGGTATTGCCCTGTGGAAGGGAAGAAAGCTCCACACCAGGTTTGGGAACAGCTTGCTGCTTTTGAAGAGCATGTGACCTCTGGGTTTTAGTGCAAAGCAACTGGCAGCCCATAGGGGCCACAGTCGTGGGTGTATTTTCAAGCTGGACAGAATCTCAGAAGCCAGCTCAGAGGTACAGCACTCAGGTTGTTGTTTAAAATGCTTTCTTCCTGTTCTAAGGTTGGTGACCCCCACCCAGGACAGCCTTACAAAGGGGGGAATTTCCACGCCTTCCTGCCTGACAACAGGGAAGGGCAGAAGACAGCGATGCTGCTGAAGAAAGCATTTGAGCGTGGGCTGACATTCCAGATCAAGTCCTGTGATGGAGAGGAAAGAGTGACGTGGGGCCTTATCCCACACAAAACCTCCTGGGATGGAGGCAAAGCCAGGTATGGCCCAGCTCATCCCAAGCTTCCAGGTGTGGGGTTTTTTTTTAGCAATCGGGGGAGGAGAACCATGGGCTCCAGCTCAACAAATCCTGGCATGGGTGGCTCTTCCAGGCTCCCACCATGGCAGAGCTGGTGCCTCCCTTTGCTTCAGCTCGCGGGGCAGACCAGCCCTTGCACCCTCCAGCTGGAGCTAAAGCCCTTGCCCATTCCACACCTCTGAGTTCCCCATGGACAATAATTCTGGGTTCACTTACAGCTTTCCTGGCTTTTCCTGTGACAGCGCTCTGCCGCAAGCTCTGGGTGCGAGCTGTGCCTGGCGGCAGCAGCAGCTCCCAGGGAGCAGGACTTCCACCCTCAGCCCCTGTTGAAGGGCTGGGGCAAAAATAACTGCTGCTCCCCTCAGCGGTTTTAGCACCATCAGTAGGATTTACTCCACTTCCCCCTCTGCCCCACAGGAATGGTTATCCAGATGCCCAGTATCTCCGTGAGGTTTGCACAGTACTGAAGAAACTGGACATCGCGTGAGACTCCCTGCCTGAGCAGCCACGGCCCGTGCCTTCGCTTCACCTTCCTTTCCAGCTGATGAAACTGCAGCTTAACACAGACAGCGTAGGAAAAAGCAGGTGTTTGTCCAAGGAGCTCCTGTGTCCCCAGAGGTAGCCAGAAATCTGCACGTTAGTGACAGCAGCACCTCCATCCCCACCCACCCCTCCAAACCTCAGCATGGATCAGAGCTTCCAGGCCAGAGCTGGTGCCAGAGCTGAGTTGTCATTAGTTTCAGCTGTTCACGCAGACGTTTCAGTCCTCCAGCAGACAGCCCCAAGCTACAGCCCCTCCCCAGCACCTGCTCTGGGGCCAGCAGGCAACCTGATGCTCTCTTGGGGAGAGCATTAACAGCTTTCAGGGCCCAGGACAGCTGCCTCCCACGAGAATACACAGGCATGGACAGTCTCTAAGTGGAGCAACACAAATAAACAAGGTTTATTCCCACATTTTTAGTAGTGGTTGTTCACACCTTGTCTTACCATCACCCCAGGCACCCATTTCAATCTCAACTGGCTACAGAGACACCCAGACACAGAGTAAAGCGCAGAGGCCAGCTAAGGGCTTTGCAAACAAGAATCACCGTAGCTGTTCTCCAGAACAGGGCGTTAGAAGATCAATGCAGCACTCGAGGCAACAATTAATGGTTGTCCTTGAGAGCAGAGGCATCTTCTCACCCTGGGAGAGTTAGAATTTATCAACTGAATGTGTCCACCCACTGACTGCCTCGAGAAGCAATAAAAGTGCCCCAGAGGCTGAGCTGGGGGCAGAGGGCTCATTTCAACAGAAGATTGAGCAGCATGCCACTGAGGGTTTTGTTATGCTTTTAATTAACATTTGAAACACATAAGGCATATGGTAACATTAGACAGAGGAGCATTACACATTATAGTCATGTAAACAGCATTGGCACACTTGCTTTCTGTCCAACTTGGTTACACGCACAAAGCGGAATATATTTTTTTTAAACAAAGATTTGCCATGTGTCTGTAGGATGAGTATCACTCATATCACATATCTGCAAATCAACACGACTCAGACAGTACAGACCAGACCATATGTTGCAAGAGGCTCACTCTTTAACGCGTTTCACATCAAGCCAGTCGCACTTTGCCATCACCAGGGCTTAGCACACTAGAGACTTCGTTAGGCAACAAGAGTGGTTTTACACCTATGATAGCAGCTGTAAGTGGGCCAGGATCCTGCACCAATTAAAGCCTGAGGCCCACAGTGCTTCTTACTTCTCCCTGGTCAATCAAATTCTAGTTTAATACAGGTGTCCGACATGAAATGTACAGCTAAACTCCTTCCCCCATCTCAAAGTACTTGGCAGGGGTCATGCTCCTCTGCACAAGCCCAGGCTGCTTCTGCTCCCTTCCCCTTCTGCAGTTAGCGCGCAACACAAGCGAGCTTGAGAGAAACCAAAGTCAAAAACGTGACAAAAACCACCTGGTGATAGCAAAGGAGTTGCATTTTGTCTAAGACCAGCAGTACCAGTCTGGGAAGGCGACTGCGGTAATGACACAGGAGCGGCACCGGCACAGGCACCCCTGCATTGAGCGGCCCCCCAACGGCAGCGGGCAGGCCCGGGGACGCCTCTCCTCTGCTCGTGAATTCCTTACTCACGCTTTCCACTTGGACTCCTCACGGCACAACCTTTGGGTCAGACAATCAGTAAAATGAACGTTAAATTGCACTTCTGATAGCTGGAATGGCACACGTAATTTAAGCACAGGAATCTCCCATTTCCTCAGTAGACTTTGCCCTAAACAGTTAAGCAACATGGAGTGGAATGATTTTTATCCTAGGGTTTTTTGTTTTTTTTTTTCTTTTTTTGCTTTGGTCCTTAGTATACAAACCTGCTGGTTAACTTTATTAGAGTTAAGACACTTGGAAGTTGTTTTACATAGGTTCTATACTTATTGGCCCATAAAATGTTTGTCCAGAAAAAAACAAAAAGTGGGGAAAAAAAAAAGCCAAACAAAACCCAAAACCAACCAACCACAACCACCTAGAGCAGAGCCTCAATCAGGGAGGCAGTGAAGGGCAAGGTTACATTTAATCTTGGTCTTTCTGTAGAAAACACTGTTGCTACCAAGGGACATAAAACAGCACTAGACTCTAACAGATAGTAACTGCTTAGCACTCGTGCCCTGATAAGGGCTTCAGGAATTTGTAGGTAGGAGATACACGAGCAGCTCCCCGAAGAGAGTCGGGAGCTGGGATTGTTTCCAGAGAGCCAAGGCTGGGGCAGCAAATAAAGCCAGAGCCAAGCAGCTGCCCCGGGGGAGACACGGGCTCCACAAGAGCTCTTCTGGACCGGGGAGCGCAGAACCACCAGGCCAGCCCTGGAAAGGCTGTGATAGATGGAAAGGGAGCGTCTTACTCACGGTAAGTCAGACTACATCACCAGCGTTCATAAAAGAGAGCTAGCAAGAGTTGTAACAGGTTTTTGGCAATACTTTGAAAGGCCAGAATGGAAAAGGCTCCAGTGACTTCCTAGTCCTTACAGGCATGGAGAAGAAGGCACTGAGATACTGTTTTCTGTGGCGTACCGCAAGGCAGCATGTCAAGGTGTCCCACGGGAAGCTGCAAGGCTCCCGCTTTCCTCCTTCGCGCTGCGTCGGGAGGGACAGACTGCGAGAGCCTTGCTACGCTGCCTGATCCGAGGCCATCCAAGTAAGGCACTGAGCACGCGCTTAGCTGAGAGCAAAGCAAGGAGAGGATGTTATGTGAAACACAATTTGATCGTTTTCCCCTTTACGAGCGTGCAGAACCTGAGGATGTGCAGGGTTGTGTGCCGTTTGAGCACGCTGCTCTTTCATCAAGGTGAAGTCCAGTTTCTCGGAGGAACAGGTCCAGACTTTGCATTTCAGCAACTTAGACAGTCCTTCTGCTGTCAGACCTGGTAAAGCAGCATTAGACACTGTTGGATTTAACCTAAATTAGCATGACAGGGCGGGTTGAAAGGAGAAGCAGCAAGATTTTGGATTCAGAAAGGTTTAAAAGTTGTGCTTGTGAGTTTCATCAGACCATGTTTATGAAGTTCACGTATCAAGTGCGAGAGATGGACCGACAAGGATGGGTGACAGGGCTCCAGCCCTCCTCTGAGGTCGTAGGGAACGGGGTTGTTTTAATACTTAAAGTCAGCCAGGGCAAGTCCCCTGGAGGCTGTGCCTAGGCGTTCCTAAAAGGCGGCAGAACTAGGGACTGAGCCCAAGCACCTGAAGTACAAGCTGCACTGATAGATAGGAGCCCCGCCGGGGGATGGAGCTGGCCGAGGAAGAAGCCACGTCCTCACCGGCACAGGAACCCCCAGCCCCGCGCAGAGCTTGGCTGCTGTCGAGCGGCGGAGGGGCTTTGCATACGGGGCCCCTTTGCTCAGCAGGCGCCGTCCCTCCTCGGGGTTTGGTTAAGCAGGACTCCTAGTAGCAAGGTTTTGCTCCTGGAGCCTGAGCTCTTCCATGATGGGCAGCTCTTCTTGGCGCCCTCAGGTTTACCTTTGCAAATCCAAAATGAAGCCTAAAAGCCCGCAGCACCTACAATCCACGACAAAGCCTCAAAGCAAGCACAAACAGTTGGACTCAATGATCTTAAAGGTCTTTTCCAACCAAATGATTCTATGATTCTGTGAAACAGCACCACAGGCACTCAGGGCTGAAAAGAGGGTCCGGCAGGAAGGGGAGGCAGCACCCAGGACATTAAGTGCTCACAGAACTAGGCTTGGGCCTCTGCACAGCTACGTTTCCAAATGCACGGAAGAAAGAAAAGAGGAAGAGAAACCGAGTTCTGGTCTGGGAGGAGCACCCCAGGCAGTTCCTAAACCCTCGGTGCTGGAAGAGAGCCCAAGGGTCCCAAGACTTGCAGTTTCGGGGGAAGAAGAGTCCAGCCCTACCGTGGCACTGAACCACGAGGTGAGAGCGGGTTTGAGCGGATATCTAACGAGCTAGCTAGAAGAAAACGGAAAGTACAATTTAAACTGCTCAAGACGCCCGAGGCCAAGAGACCTGACACAGAGCTGGGCAGTTTACCGTCTACACTGGTAGCTTGGCAATAGCTTTACCGAGTGGCGTGCCACAGAAAGAGCCAGCCCAGGCTCCTGGGAAGCCGGCTTACAGGACTGGTTCTTGCAAATCACTTCCCAAACTGCAACACCTCCCCAGCGCACAGGGCACAGCACAAAGCAAGCATCAACAGGGGCTTATTTTGTTCCCATCTTGCTGAAGTCCGATTCAACACCGCAGCCCTTGGAAATACAAACACGAGGGTGAAGTTTAGCCTTAACAACACCAGCTTGGAGCCCAACATTAATAAAGCACGGAGCCAACATCAATTGTTCCAGTCATTTGAGACACAGTTGAGTCCTTATGGTCTCTAAAAAAATCAGACACAGTTTAGATCTCCCTATAGTGTTTGGAATCAGAAAATGGACAAGATCAAGTTACCTAATTGAAACTTTTCTTCTGTATTCAGGCACAGAGCAGCCCAGCCTGTCAGGTTATTTGCCGACTGCACAGAGAAGTGACCGCAAATTAAATGCGATACGCCATAGACTCCAAAACGCCAGGGTGGTTATTTACAAGGCCAAGGCAACATGACGTGTTACTACCCGACTGGTGTTAAGAGGTCTACGAAAGCAGAGGGGAAAGAGCGTGGTTAGTGTAGACAGAGTAGCCGCCCGTGCTAGAATTAAATGAGGCCAGCCGTGCTTTTCCTCTGGCTGTTGAGGAAACATCCTAAGCTTGGCCCGTTCTCCTGCTGAACAAGATTCTCAAAGGCGACAGCGCAAATGTTTCAGCAGGGCTCGGTTTCTGTGGAGATATTTGGCAGTTGCTACAGTAGGTTACATCCCGACTTTACAGTGCCAGGCTATCCAGTTGTTAATCACCAAGTGCCTGGAAGCTTTAGCTGCACTGCCAGAGAAAAATAAGGTTAGTTTGGAAATTCAGTAGAGAGAGAAGTGATTAGAGAAAAAATGTACAAAATAAACAGGCTTAAAACAGAGCTAGGGCAGGAGGCATATCTGGCAAAGGGTCAGTCACAACGAGAGCATGCAAACCTCATCTGAAATTTAATCACGATGTTCTTGTACTGGTGAAGATGGAAGCTACTGATCTGTCCATTTCCAGGTCCCAAAGATCAGGGAGTTAAACCATGGATTCACAATCTGCACACATCTCTTCTCCTTAGTTCTCTTCTTTTTTGGATTCTTCCTTGGGTGCTTCGGGAACCAGGATAACCTTTCCAACGTTCTTCTTCTCTTGCATCTGCCTCATGGCGTCTGCCACCTGGAAGCGACAGGAGTCTCGTGAGACCCACACCGCCCACGCCGCGCAGTCATGCCCCTCCTGGGCCCCTTGACCACCCAGACTAGCCCGAGGGCCACCCAGGAGGCAGCTTTCCCGACAGTCCGTGCAAGTGCCAAGCATTCGGGTGCCCCTGCACAGATGCATTTTGGACAGAGCTGGGCAGCTACCCCAACCTGCCCATAGGAAACTGTCCTCAAGAATCCATACAGCCCAACGGTAACATACACAAGGATGCTCTGCAATGCAAACCATGGAGGAATGAAGCGTGTGTCACCACAGCTTCCTCTCCAAACAGAGGGGAGCGCTGCAGAAACGCAGCTAACAGCCAGAAGGACCATGCTTCTACCATCTACACAACCACAGAACAACACGTGCACAGATTTTTATTATTATTACAGTTTTTAAGCAAAACAGCACCTGGGCCAGGCCTGGAATCAACAGCGTTTTCCTTAACCCTTTGCATCAGACTAGTTCTCGGGCACTAACACCAACCGGTCATTACCAAGCCCTTTGCTCCCCTGCAATAAGTCCTACCCCAGCAAAGGATTTCCAAGGGAAGAACCTGTCTCTGCCTGGATACATCGATGCAACAACACTGAGCATCGCGGAGCTGCTGAAAAACCTGCCGCTCCCTTCCAACATCCTCGTTCTGCTTGACTGCCTGGGCTCTTCTTCGCTCGTGGAAGGGCAGCAGCAACCTTCCCAGCTGTCTGCTTAATTACGGGGTGCAGACTCAGGGCAGTCTCCAGTCTGATGCATAACCCAGCCCCTCCATGGGCTGCTGCTGCCCACGGAGCACAGCTGAGCACCTGCCCTATTCCACAGGGACGCTGTCTGGCATTGCCCAGCTCCGTGCACTGGAGCAGAAGAGCCCAGCCACTTTACTCCCCCTTAGTATCTTAAAAGAAAAAAGGCACTGGGTGTCTGGAGAACAGATGGTTACTAAACATTTGCAACAGTTCAGCCCCCATGAACAAGGTGCTCATGCTGACCCAGAGCTCTCTGTGCAGAAAACAATCGCCCAGTCATTTCTGGGTGCTGCCAGCCTATACGTTAGCTCAGACTCACCTGATCAAAAGGCCATACAGAGTCTATTTTGGGCTTGATTTTGCCTTGACTGTACAGGTTAACCAGCTTGGCTACAACACCTCCCACGAGCTCAGATTCTTCATCCATATACCCAAGGTGGTAGCCACACACAGCCTTGTTCTGGTGTAGGAGCTGCAAGGCATTGATGCTGAACTGGTTCCACCAGGTTTTAGCCATAGCCATGAGGTTCTTCTTCTGCCCAGTGAGCAAGTTTGCTACCCCTAAAAAAGAAGGCAAGCCACAGATGAGCTGGAATCAACACAACACGAGAGGCAGCGGGCATCCCATGTAACAGCTCAGACAGCAGGCAGGGTAACAGCCGCTCACACAGTGACGGAGGACAGAGGTGAGAGCTGGGTCGCATCGGGATCTGCCCAGTCGACCTTCAGTGGAAACAGGTACCTGCCTCGGCCTCGAGACACGCAGAATTTGGATTATCAGCACCCACAGATTGCGAAAATACAGAACAACTCTCTTAGGAGGGCAGCAGCAGTGCAGCTAGACTGGAGCGCTGGCAGAGGCAGGAGGGTTACCAGTCACACCCAGCCAGGCTGGCAGGACAGCACTCCCCTTCTCCTACAGCCCAGCCAGGCTTCTTCAGTGGAGCCACACGCTGCAATGGCCGGGACAACAGAAGCAGCACACTGGTGCAAGTGTCTGGAATCCCACTGGGGGTTGTGTGAGGGCTTTGTCTACAGCACAAAAATCACAGTGTTTCGGGACTGGGGAATGGAGAGATAAGCATTCAGTAGCCTCAAACCTCATCACCCACACATCCTCTAGAAGAAAAGCCAGGCTCTATTAGTGCTGTGCATTAAGTCAGCCTGGACAAAGCAGCTGTGCCAGCGTTCCTCCGTGAGGACATTCCAGCTTCCCCTGCAGGCACGGGCTCGTACTCGAGGAAAGTTCTCACCATGGGAGGTAAAAGCCTTGGAGCCTGTGACCAGAGCGCTCGGGACAAGGCACAAATCTCACTCCCCTCAGTGCCTCACCCAGGTGAAGCATCCTAAAGACCTTCGTGAAATAACAGAACTACAACACACGCAGCGGTCAGCAACAGTGATGCTCCCTCGCGGCTGTGTGTCCAGGCACAGAGCAGTGCGGAGCATCCCCGTGCAGATCCGCACCCGCCCTGCCATCACACGGTCCCTCCTACGCAGGAGCTGAGGTTTGGGCACGCTGCTCACACTTACCGTAAGTGATGAGTTTGCCCATCGGCTTCAACAGGTTAAATGCTTTGGATGTATCGGATCCTCCCAGGGGGTCCAGGACGATGTCAACACCTAGAGGGAATTGAAAGTAGAAGTTTCTTTGCACTTAAAAGAAATGCAGGACAGTTGTAGGAGTCCTCCACCACACGGTACCTTTGGGAGAGATTTTCCGGACCTCCTCTGCATAATCCATCGTTCTGTAGTCAATGGGGTGAGCGACTCCGCTCTCCTTGAGTGCGTCGTGCTTGGAGGCAGATGCTGTGCCAAAAATGGTGACATTTTCTACAGTCTTGCACAGCTGGATGGCAGCAGTTCCCACACCACCTGAAAAACAGCAGCGAGAAAGACTTAGAAGGAGACAGCCCCAGCAAAAAGCCTCCGGATAGGTAAATTATCCCTGCTTGTACCGATCGCACAGCTCTGGGAGGGTGTGGAATAAAGGCTTTGCCTGAGGCAGGCTGACGCCTGTGACACACGCTGGGGAGACCGACTCCGGCTGCTGGGAAATGGGTTCAGCATTTGCCAGCGCCTGGGTCAGCGTGAAGCCTGCGTCTCTGGCAGGCAGCGTTTTGTCAGTCCAGCCCCGTTCTGATCGCTTCCTCACCCGTGCCACCCATTCAGAAGCTGCTTGTTGAAGCCAAGAGTCTCAGCATGGGCTGGTGAGAACTATTTACCTGCAGCCATGTGGATGAGGACGCTCTGGTTGGGTCTCAGGTTTCCGAAGTCAAACAGGATCATGTAGGCAGTGATGTAGTTGACAAGAAGAGCAGCCGCTTCCTCAAAGCTCATCCCCTCAGGCATCAGGAAAGTCTGGCTGGCTGGCACGTTCACGACTTCTTGCCAGAGCCCTGACCTAGCCAGGACCATTACCTTATCACCAACCTAAAAATCAAACAGAGGACAAGGCGGTCTGAAACAAGCCCCAGGCTAGCAGGAGTCATCGCTCCCTTGCCCTCCGTACGCCAGAGCCAGGTCCACGTGCGCCGTTCTCCGTGCAGAGGTCTGCAGGGACTGCAGCACCCCTGGGCTTGGGCGGGAGCCCGCAGCCTGTGCTCCACTCGTCAGGCAAACCGCAGCACAGCACCTCTCGCCACGGACCTGGGCACATGCCAGGAGCCTCGCAGGGACCGCAGGCGCCCCAGGCTCTGGCCTGCACCCAGCATGCTGCCTGACTGCCAGCTGCCCGAACCAACAGACCCCCAAGGAGGTAAGAGGGATGGGAGTCGTGTCCTGCCCTCCCGGCCCAAGCTGGGAGCAGGAGTCTGAACACCGCGAAATATTACTGCTGCCCCTTGCAAGGATCATTCTGCCAGCAGGCAGGAGGCTTGGGGCAATGCTTAACAGGATCAACCCTGGAAAAAGCATATCCAACCTTAGGAAAACCTCCCAGGTCTAAGCCTCAGGCCTGAAGGCTGAGGCATCCCCCAAAATCTGCTCTTATCCCACTGGGCAAGAAACATCTGCCTGCTGTGCAACGGGACTGCAGAACACCAAGCAGTTGTATCAGCAAGCAGACAAGAGGCAGAGCCAAGGCAGTGAGCAGAAAGGCTCCTCGGTGTGTGGGTTTGGCATTTACACTTGAATAAACCAAGATGTTTTCCTAGAGGGGAGGGAATCATCTTTGACACACTGGGGTTTTTTTGAGACACTGTTTTGCTAGTTGTACACCCAAGAATCATCTTAAAGCACCACAATCTGGGCAGCCCTAAAACCCAAAGGTCTGGGACATGCAGAGCCAACTCCTCTCTCCCTTCTCAATCCAAGTTGCTAGAAATGCAGCAGCCACAGGCTCACGGGCCACAAACCCAGCACCGATAGCAACCAACCTGCTTGTGGCCACACCTCGCCACCCTCAGATGGCTCTGGACAGCTCTGCGGTAGCTGGAGCTGTTTCCTTCCACATTCGTGCAGTTTAAGAGGTCGGTCACAAACGTGTTCAGAAGCAGCACGGTCATGCTTTAGCCCAGCATCCTACTAGCACTCGCCACTAACAAGAAAATTTGGTGCATGCAAATACACCTGGAGGTCCCCAAGGAACACGGACGCCTCCAGCTTTTCCCCACCACTCCAGACCCCAGAGACTCCGGCCCTTAGGGCAGGCAGCCCCGCTCTCGCCGTGGGGCTGGGTCAGGATTTCGCAGGACGAGGGCAGCCAGGGCCCCAGGAGGCTTGGGCTGGGCGGGCAGGGACGGGCAGGGACGTCCTGCCCACACAGCCTCTTTGTCCGGGGGCTTTGTCTGCCGCCCGGCCGCCGCGGGGGCCCCTGCAGCCGGGATCACGGAGGACGCTTCCCGCGGCTCTGCCCGTCCCGATGGGGGAACCCGGGCCCC
>VYZW01007535.1:0-57625 GCA_013401315.1 Balaeniceps rex | reverse complement strand
GGCCGGGCTCGTCCCTCCGGCCGAGGGCCTCCCCCTCCCCGGAGCCCCCCACGGCGGGCCGGGGCTGGGGCCGGAGCAGCGGCCCGGTGCCCTGCGGCTGCGCCCCGCGCTCCAGCAGACTCCGAGCTCCCCGGCCGGGTCCCGGGCAGCCCCGCCGGCGCTGCGGGGTGGTTGCCAGGTATCGCCGCCCTGGGCGTTCTGCTCTCTTTTCCCGCAGCCTGCGCCGTGCAGTCTCCCAGGTACGGCTCCGCGGTGCCTTTCGGTGCTGCATTCGCCTTAGAATCCGTGCCCGTGTAGGGATGCAGCCGAGTAACGACAAAAGCAGCGCTGGGGTGCGAGGTGAGGCCGGGGAGGACCGGGGAAGAGGCGAGGCGCAGCTGGAGAAGGGAGACCTCACCTTGGAGAGGAATGCGCTGTGGGAATGCGCTGTCCTTTCATCACTCTGCGACAGAGCGTCTGGGGTTCTTTGATTTTGGTTTTGGTTTTTCTTTTTTTTTTCGTTTTGGTTTGCTTTTGCCTCTTTGTGCCCCCAGTTGGGATTCTGCATGAAGCCTTAGGCACAGCTGTCCCAGCCCACCGAGACCCTTCCCAAACTTCATGCTGTCTTTCTGTGGAGGCGTGAGTTGCAAGGGAAGTGCTTGATGCAGACCTAACAGAAAATATTGGCATCCAGCAAAGTTCATGTGCACCTTTTAATTCACCTCTGACAGCCTTTTTGGACTGTTGCATACACACGGTGCAGCTGAACGCTGTGCTCTGTCGGTGTACGTACATCACAGGCTTGCTGATGCTCTTTCCCCATAATTTCTGGAGTCCTTAGGACAAATGAAGTCCTCTCGGTGTCCAAGAGCAGTAGTAAGTTAAAACGTGACCTAGGACTCCCTTTGCTCTTGCACACTCAAATTCCTTGCTGTAATTTTACATCCATCAGATTATAGCTGTAGGGATCAGCACAGCTCTACCTAGAGTAGTGGCTTTACTGAGTCTTGGACTAGCTCTAACGTGGAAAATGTGTTTGCTGAGTCTGGTCTGGAGCTTCCTGACCCAGGAGACCTGCAGCTTTTGCTGCTTTTTATTCCCTGAGACAAAAAGGGGTTTTTTGCTTTGCCCGCACGATGTGGGCTGTGATGTGAGCCACGAGGATGCTGGCTCTTAGGGCAGCTCATGGTGCTGGAGCCGTGGATGAAGCATTGGCTCTCAGCGTTTGCCTGGGAGCCGTGCTTGAAGCACAGAATGGTGGCCACGACGTGGATGTCCTTGCGTGGTGGATGGTGCTGGGCTGACGTGTCTGCATGAAGTCCCTCAGACGTGCTAATGGCAAAGCCATCCTGGTCGACCCGGGGGCTTTCCCTGCAGAGGGTTCCCTGGAGCTGCTCCGACGGGGTGAGTCCGGATCGGGGTGCACCGGGAGTGAGGGGTGGCCGACCCCGCGTGTCACCGGGGTGCAGTTGTGTGTACACCCACAGCTTGATCACCCCTGTGGCTGTGGGGGTTCCCAAACCGTGGACTTCTGCAGCCTGCGAGAAGGGACTGGGTGGGGTATCTTTGTTAGGCACTGAACGGCTTTGCTCTGAGTGTCTGTATTTGACATGAGAAACTTCACCTTTTGAGGGTGCGGGTGCACGTTTGATGCATTGTCTGCTTTTTAGGAATTCTCCAGAATGTTGGGTTCTGATCTTACAAATGTTAAAAGAAAAGGACGTGATAAAGTCTTTAAAGCTGTGCATATGTCCCCGATACCTGCATCTGATGCTGTCACGCATTCATTTTTACCCTTTTTAACAAAAGATATAAGTTTGTCTAATGTTTATCTCCCTAGCCAAGAGAAAATGGACTTTGTTTCTTTCTCCCCTCTCCTTATGAAAAATGTAAGACCTTTTTAACAGCTTTGTCGCAGATAGAGTTCGCTAGGTAGTTTTCCAGATAAATTCCCTTCTGTTGCAGCTTTGATTTGAAATACACAGGAGCTAGTTCCTCAATAAACAGTCCTGCAAAGCAATATACAGCAATCTTCCCTAGTAATCAGACTCATATTTTTAGCTGTAGCCTACAAGCTGCTGTTGAATTTCTACTCCCCTTCGGAGACACTTGTAAAACAGGAGCTTTGGTAAAAGAAGTTTTGCACAATAGTGCATTGAACCAGCTGAGCCGAAGGGATTGAGAGTGGCTAATTGCCCTCCTCATGCGGAATGACAGGCACTGGGGTGCACTTTCCCTTGTCTCTCTGCTACCTCCCGTCTCTTCTAAGCAGCATCGCATGCAGGGGCTCATTGTTCATGATCAATTCCGTCCCCGCAAGAGCGGCAAGGGAGGTGCTGGGAAACTGCTCCCCTCCTCCTGTCAAGATCGCCCTTTATATTTTAAACACTCGCCATCTCTTAGATAAGTAATTGGAAGTGAAGGTCTCCTCCAGAAGAGAGACCTGGACAGAGGAACTGACTATTGATTTTATTTTAATTTTTTTTTTAATTCCCCCCCACCCCCTAGTTAGTTGTAAAAGTGGTCGGAGACTCTGGATGCTGCGCAGGGTGAGCTGAGCATCATCCAGCAATGGGTGTTGGGGCAAGAGCTGCCTGGAAAGCTCCCTTTATTCTGCCTGGAAAACAACTCCCTTTATTGCGACTGAGCGTGGCCACAGCCTACCTGGCTGCTCAGAAGTCCTGTTGATAATCTCTGCACAAACCGGGATGTTGTCTGCTCCCTGGGGCTCGTAGCACCAGCTGATATAAGTGTGCTGGAAAACGCAGCCTTTCAGGCTGAATTTGCCCCTCCTGCTAAGTGGCAAATGCCGGCTATGACATTAGCAGCAGGCAGTAAATCTAGTTAGAGAAATATTGCCATAGGGTGGACAGAAGTGATGGAGAACTGAACGGCTCCCAAATTGTACCGGGACCTCTGATTTCCTTTAAATGTCTTTTAACCCTTTGTCCATTGATCAGTTTTTCTGAGGCTGGAGGGTGACTCTGGAGAGTTTCCAGCACCGCGAATCCTTCACATGGATGAAATCCGTGCTGCTCAGACAGGGCAAACGCGAGGACTCGGCACCATCTGAAGTGCCTTAGATCTAGGAACCTACCAGGGAGAAAAGTAAACCAAGTTTGAGCTTGACCCCTTGTCCATCATCTGCAGGTGCTGGTTGCGTTTCATGTTTGTTTCTGTTTAAGTGAGTCCCACCTTGGGGCACTGTGGGAGTGAAATTGCTTCAGGTGCCATTTTACAGCACAGCAGGGATGTCCCATCCCTCCCGTCCCCCTGAAATCCCACGCTACATGGCGGTGTTTTCTAAAGCCTCCATTCAAAAGCAGTTTGACACCTTTGTGGGTGAGGGAAGGGGTGCGGAGCCTGCCTGCCGTACGGGGTGGGCTGGGTTCCGGCTCTGGGGAGCTGCTGTGCCCTGGCACCTCTGCTCGTGAGCCTTACAGAGGACACGGTGCTTTGCTGCTCTTCGTGCTCCCGTTCTGGCAAATTCTTTCTTTGCTGCCTGTTGGCCAAATGTGCTCGGCACGGAAACAACTCCTCTGCGTGGCGCCGGTATCTTGTGGCGGGGGGAAACTCCTGTTCGACGGGATGCCTGATGGCTTGGGAGTGCTGTTCCCAAAGGGCTGGGTGCCTCCCAGACCCGCAGTGCCGGTGCCCCAGACCCATCAGGAAGAGCTTTCTTCCTCGCGGCCGGGTGGAGGAAGGGCGGATGGTTTTGTGATCGCCAGCAAATGCTTTGCAAAGAGTAGGCGAGTTTCATTTCCATGCTTCAGAGGTGTGAAAGGGAGTGCAATTACCACTAGGTGTGCACCGGGCAGGTAGGTTTTCCTCGGCGATGCAATAGCTGTGTTCCCTGTGGGATCAGGGAGTGTCCGTGGGTCTGCCCCGCTCTGGGAGGTGCTGGCCTGGAGCGGAGCGGCTGCGGTGCTCAGCAGGTCTCCAGCAGCGAGAGTGTCCAGCGCCGGCTGACCTCCTTCCCAGGGACCGGCTCTCGGTGCATTCCCACGGTGGTGACTCGGGCATTCCCGGCGGACCCGCTGCCCACGACTCTGGACTGGCCCGACATCCCCGCTTGTCCCACCCGCCGCCCACCGCACCGGCAGCCCCGCAGAGCCCCTTCCCCGGCGCTGGGTGCCAGCAGGGTCGGAGAGATGGGCTCAGGCAACGCTGTTGCCCGACGCCTCGGCGAGGCCAGCGTGCTCCAGCATCAGCGCTGGCAGGTCGGAGGCTTTGCCCTGTACCTAGGTGGGGTTTTTGTTTTGTTTCCAATAATAACGGGGAGGAAGCTACTCTGTGCATGGCAGCCTGGGCTCAGCTCTTTGCTTTTGGTTCACACCCCTTGATGGCGGGGGGCTCTGCCTGCCTTCTGTGTCTGTGGCCTCGAAGTGCAGGCAGGCAGAGCAGCGATGTGACCTGAGGCCATTGATCCGCTCGGTCCATCTTTTGCTGATGCAGATCCCGGTGCAGAGTGGAGCTGCCCATTTCTGGTAGGGGCATCTGTGCCAGTGGCTCAGGGGGAGGCCCAGGCCTGGCATTGTGCCTTGCACATGATCGTTGCCATCTTGGAAAGCTGCTGGAGAGGACTTTGCTGTCCTTTGTGGAGCAGCAGGATGCACTGCTGCCGAGAGCCGCGGTGTCTACCACAACCTGCAGTGTTGCAAAGATCGGTGCCCACAGGTTCAGCAGTGCCACTTTGCCCCGCTCTGTGCTGCAGCTCGCGACAGGGGAGTTGCACGGCTGCCAGTCCTTCGCCGGGGCTTCTGTCTCTTAAGCAGATGTGCTTTCAAGACAAGAATAACACTGCGAGTTGCAAATCCCCCTCCGCCTCCCTCTTTGCCTGTACTCAGCAAACAGTCTGCCTTGCTATGGCCTGTGTGGGAACCTACAGGCTGCGATAACAGATCCTTTTTTAGGGGAGCTACGGAGGAATGTTGATGAGATTAGAGAGCTGAAAGGGGCCGAGTTTCGCGATGGCATCTCCATGGATGCTGAGGCTGTCTGTGCCTGGATTCCCAGTGCGTGGCTCTGGGATTGCCATGGCTGCCTCTTCCAAAGTGCAAGAGCAAGTTCTGTCTTGGGAAGAGTTCAATGCCACTTGCACTCCGAGGCAGAGAAAAAATGTGGAGCTGCCCTTTCCACACCAAAATAGCTCCTCCCATACTCCCTGTTGAGGCTGGGAGCCTGAAACCAGCATACTTGTGTTCCGCCTCAGCACAAATACGTAGTTAAGCCTAAAAATATGTGCAGCTGGGTCACATTCTCAGGCAGGTCAGTAACCAGTCAGACAGAAGTTTAAAGAGTTGCGGCAGAAACAGCAGCAGAAATGCTTATGCTGGAGTGGGCGGAGGATGGACCTGAGAAGACATGATGTGACATGACATGCCATGCCATGCCAGTCCCTGGGAGCATCGTCTTGCTGGGCTGGGCATGGCGTGGGGGTGCTGCGATGCTGTGTCGCTCGGGGATGGAGGTTGCTTCTCCTGCAGCAAGGGCAGCGTGCCCTGGGGCAGCATCCGTCCCTTCTCCCCTGCGCATCCGGGAGGCTCAGCCTCTGCGGGGCTGTGGGGTGTCCTGGGAGTCACGGGGGGTGCTGAGCAGGAATGGTGCTGTTAGTGACAACCAGCCGACCCTGCTGGCTGCTGCGACCTCGTGGGCAAGGAAGGGCTTTCTGTGGGGTGGATTTGTTCCTGGCTCTGGTGCAGACCCCTTTCCCACAGCACGGAGGTGATCCGCTCTCTCCCGTGGGCAAGGACAGCACCGCTCTGCTCTCCCCGTTTCTTCTGTCATTCTGGTGGCTCTCTGGCACCTGTGGCACCTCCTGATGCCACTTTAACGCTGATTTAACGTGTGTTTAGGGCAAGTGGAAGCTCCTTACCGAGCCAGTCACATAAACAGACCTGCAGAAACTCCCTGGAGCAGGGCAGTCATGCCCTGTCCTCTGTGGGTGATGGCTTGCCTCTCCAATAGCCCTCACCCAGCGTGGTGCCAAGGGTGCCCCTCTCGCCCCACCAAACAGTGCTGGTGTGCTTTGGGACGGCTGATGGGAGACGGCGGGAGGCTTCGTGGGAGGGAGAGCTGTGAAGGAGCCGGTTGGCGTGCGCCCCGGGCCCCGTGCGTGCAGTGAAGACACGGATGCAGCTTTCCTTTTGCGCCAGATTCTGAAGATAACATCTCCACTTGATTAAACTTCACAAGTGTACAGGCCCAGCCTTCCCTGTAGGGAGAAACCTTATCTGGTTGCCGAGCAGTCAGGGAGGGATCTGCTGCTTACGCACAGCAAACCTGAAATGTGCAACATTTCATAAAGATAATTGTGTTCGTTCAGCCCTCGGACGTGTTCCCCAAAGCCAGAGCGTGCGCTGGCTGCGCTGTGGGAATCTGTTGCCACTCCTAGTGCTTGTTGTACCCCGTAGAAAGGATGACAGGCGGGTTGTGGCAATGCCAGCTGCCCTTGTGACATGGCAAGGGTGCCAGGAAGGGACTTCTGGCTCCCATTTGTCTCCCTTGTCAGCTGCCACAGGCGTGATTTCCAGCGTGCTTGTGAGAAGCCTGGACGAGCTACTCAGGCTGCCCCCGCAGCCCCAGCCCTCCCACCCCAGACACTCGGCGATGCTCCCCCGGAGATGGCAGCAGGGGCTTCTGCGAGGAGCGTCCAGAGCTGCCTCCTAATTGCCGGAGTGAGGTTTGCATCTGAGCAAGCTCCTCTGCAACTCTGCGAGCTGCGTATGTGAGACAGGGCGCAGGATCTGGGTACGGCAGAAGCACCCCGTGCCTGCCCGAGCTGGGGATTCCTCTGCCGGTAAATCCAGCAGAACAGCCTCCTCCTGAGTGACAGGTTTCCAGTAATAAGATCTGGAGAGGGGCCCAGAAATGCCACCTCAGCCCGTGCAAATACCATTCCCCTTATCCTGACCATGTCCGTCCTGAAGGTATGCCAGCTGGCCTGTTAGTAATGTACTCATTTTTGTACGTGCATCATAAGAATTAGGAGCAGAAGTTAATTGTCCAAGCTGATTAGCTGTTGTTTCAGTCACGCACTTTCCGGACGGTTGCTTGTTCCGTGTCATGGAACCGTTTCCTCCTTTCCTACGCTTCAATGTTTTGCAGTGATGTTGCATAAGCAAGAGAAACATCATGGTCCAGCCGTGAGAGAAGCTTGTGAAAGTCCCGGGGCTGATGGCCATGCCGTGTTCGGTGTCCCTCGGAGGGCTGGACTAGTAGTTGCCAGTAGTGGCCGGCAGTTCCCTCTGCTGCTTTCCGTCTCCCTCCAGCTTTGGTGGGATGCCTCGTCTCTCCTCATTTTGCCCGCTTTCTCTCTGGCGGGCAGGGCTTTGTGTCATTTCAAGACAACTCTGTGACCCTGACCTTGCTGCCCGTCAGGGTCAGAGTTGGGGCCCTCCCCATCGTGAGGCTCTGTCACACCCTAACTTCCGAAGAACAAATGGTGACCTTCACTTGGGTAAAACCTTTCTCGAGGCCTTGCCTGTACGGATGGCGGGATCCCCTTTTGTGGCACAGCCTGCCATCGGAGGGTGTTCTGTGCGAAGGCGCAGGGGATGCGCTGGTAAAAGCTCTGCCCCTTGGGCTGTGGCGGGGATGGCCTCTCGGAGAGAAACCAGGCTTTGCTTGGCTGTGTTGTTGCCGTGGGCAGAGCCGGGGAAGCCGGAGCAGCGCAGGGCACCGTGGTGCTGGCGGGGGTAGCAGTGCGTGTTTGTCAGCCCGGCATTTCGCACGCGGCCGGCCAGGTCTTCGCTGTGGAGTGGAGCTTGGCACGATGGCGGCTCCGTTTGACTCTACTTCGCCAGGTCTGCTTTGCTCTCAGTGCCACTCACTTTAATCTCTAATGTCACTAATTGCTGCTTCTTTCGTAATTGCGACCCCGGCGTTGACGGGTCTGAGCTTTGGACCGCGGCACTGCCAGAGCCCGTCGTTACCAGTGTCTCCGAGTCTGCCACCGGTGCTTTAATTCCTGTCTCTGCCACTTGTCACTTTTCTGGGCTGGACTCTAATGAGCACTATATTAGTGTCAGAAACATGTTTTTGGTATCAGTGGGATCTGCATTATCCTCCCCTTCCAGACAATAATCAGCCAGGCAGGGTCAGGGATCCTTAACATGTCTGAGCCCCGGCTGAGCGGGGACCTGCAGGGTGCTCAGGAATATTGCTGCAGTTTATTAATCTTCAAACAAAAAAAAATCCTCTGATTTTCTTTCAGGAGAGAGGGTCTGATTTCCCACTGGGAGGATGAAGTCGGTCTCTGAACTCGGACGGTTCAGATCATTGTCTCCCTGATGTGCAGCTATCGCAGTCCGAGAGGCTGCGATGGCGAATTTCCTGGTCTCCTGTTCAGAAAGCCCATCAGCATTAATGATACAGGGAACGAGGAGGTCATTTGCATATTCTGGTCTGTTGTATGCCAGGCACGCTGAGCTATTGCTCTTCAAACCTTGCCTTCTGCCTTTATAAAGGCAACTAAAATCTTAAAGGCGGGGACCCGTGTCTGCAGAGTTTACCATGCTTGTGGTTCCTCCTAAGTGAGCGATGGCCTCTGAGAAGCCCTTTGCTGCGGAGTCGCCTGCTCCTGGGCTCTGGGAGGCCCAGCTCCTGGCTCCATCGGGGCGCCTTGCAGGAGGAGATGTCTTGGGGGATCGTGCAAGCAGGATGGACCTGCAGACACCCCAGGGAGACTGCTGCTGGAGCCATGTCGTGGGCCACGCAGGAGGTGGCGGTGGCCGTGGGCCAGCACTGGCCCGTGTCAGCACGGGCAGCTTCACCCTGACAAACGGCGATCCGAGCCCGTTGTGCGCTCAGATGGGGAGCTCCTGTGCCGGGTCCATGACCTGCCCGTTCCCACAGGTGCTGCCTGGGCCGATGGCTGAGCTAAGCTGAGTAAAAGGACCATGGAAGAAAAATTTCTTCCGTAGTCTGTCCCCAGTAGGATAAAGGGACCGGGCATGACCTTTGGGGTTGTTAACTGCTGCTCTGCAGCGTTCCCTGAGGCTGAATTCCTCTTCACCCTCCTCCGCCGTAAACTCTGCCATTGTTTCTCTGGGCTGATTTCCCCTTTTTTAGCAGTGGGAAATATTTTAGGGTGACTCCGTGCCCTCTTGTTGCATCTGCAGAGGAAATGGCAGCTCTGGAGCGTCCTGGATGTCTCAGAAAACCAGGCGAGATTTTTGCGGGCTCACCATGGGGACCGGCCTCGCCTCTCTGTGCCGGGGTGTCTGGGACAGCTGCCACTTCTGGCCTTTCATTCAGGGCCAGGTTTTCAATCCAGCGTTTTTATGCTTTCCCCTCGATGGGCCCTGGGAGAAGACAATAGCCGGGCTGTACGAGGGGATGTGCGCCTTTCTCATGCAAATGGCTGCCTGCACTGGGAGAGCCCCTTCAAAAAGCCTTATGCTGGAGCTCAGCCTCTCCGGTGGAGCTGGGTGAGGGGCAGGGGTGGGGGGCACCCAGCTGGCAGGGCCAGGAGCTGCCGTCCCCTTCCCCAGCAGCACCTTTCTGCATGGCTGCAGTCCCACCAGGAGCGGCTGGGTGGGTCGTGCCCTGCCCAGCACGTCTGTGAATTGCACAGAGTTTTCCTTTTCAGTCTTAAAGGTGTGATGTAAATAAAATATATTATTATCATTATTAACACCTTCATCATCGTCTGCCCTGGCAGAGGAACGACTCATCATGAAAGCCGTGACATTCACTGGCACCTCATGTAATTTTAACCAGGTCTGGAGCACTCATGTGGGGAAAGCGTGCGGTGACTGAATGTGAGCATCCTTCTCCCACCCCACACCTCTGCTGCAGCCACGGAGCAATCCCTGCCCGGCCTGGGGAGGCGAGGAGGGGACTCAGAGCCATGCCTCTGCACGCAGGGCCTTTGGCTCTAGTAAGCAGTCGCTCAGATAAATTTCTTTGCAACAAAAGGCCGCTTGGAGCTGTGAATTTAGCTCCAGAAAGCCCCGCTTAACCTCAGGAAACGCTGAGCACGTGTGCTGGTGCACAGCAGCTCCGAAGGGTTTGAGCCCCCGTCTCGGGAAGCGCTGGAGGGCCACGCGGCTGGGGAAGCTCGGTGAAGGGTGATTTGGACCCCTGGCAGAGGAGGGGATGGTCTCCTCGTGTCTGATGCTGGCTGAGACGTGGTACAGGCTTCTTGCCATGCACGGGGAGAGGATACTGAGACAGCTGCACCTTGGTCCTGCTTTGACAGCTTTGTCCTCCGGACAAAGGCTTGGCTGAACTGGCGGTGGGATTTGGCTAGCGAAGAAAACATCCTCTGTGGTCTCTAAAGGCTGCTGCTCGTCTGGCACTGCTGTGCGGGGAGGCAACCCGAAGCTCTTCGGGTTTGTCGATGCAGCACTCCAGAAAGCTGGGATGAATTTCTGCTTCATTCTGTGAAGGATGTTCTTGGCCGTCCCTGCAGAAAGCAGCATGCGCCGCAGCGTTGCTGGCTCTATGGGGAGAATTTACAGTGAGCCCTCTGAGACGAGCGCGATGCTGAAAAATTTAGGTCTTGGCAGAGCTCGTCTCTGTTTCAAGCCAGAGCTGGCTGGGGTTGCGGGAGCCCCTCGCAGAGCAGATCATGGCTCTGCATGCTTATTTGCTTTCCTGGTTTGTAATGTGCTATTGTTGGATGGAGGGTGCCCGGGTGAGGAGGCTCATTATCTCTCAGAACAGCTAATAAGGAACAAATGAAGATTAACGCTATGTTGGTAGAGATGAAACAGCACATTTCGGTCCCCTGCCCGAGAGCGGTGTCTCTGCCTTGCAGTGCGAGGGGTTGCCAGCTGATAAGCAAGAGGATCTACTCATGGCTTTATCCGCCCCTGAATTTCAGACAACAACCGCGTGGATTTTATTTTTCAGCTGGTTTTTGGCTTGCTCCAGTTTTATCTCTTTAATCATGAACAGATGCACATAGGTCCTGTTTCTTGCAAACCTGGGTGCCAAGTGGGAGAATGACTCATGCAGCAAAGGCAGGCTGGATCTGCAGACGCACAAGCCTTGGGTGCGTGTGTGTTCGGAAGTGCCAGACTGTGGGTCTCTGGGGTGTCTTGCTGGAATAGCTGAAAGGTTTCAAGTGCTCAGAATCAATAAAACTGAAGACCTGGAGTTGAGGGAACTGAGGCTTTTGTGTTTTGGGCTTTTTTTTTTTTTTAATTGTCGTACTCAATGAAAAAATAATAGATGCAAAAACTAGAGGAATAATCCCCCAAACAGAATTTCTTGATTCAGTAGAGACATCTCCAAAGAAAGGCGGAGGTTACCTACATTTGGAGCCCAGCAGCTCTCCTGCCCTGCGGGGCAGCACTGACCATCGGTCTCCATCAGTCTCCTGGGATGGGGCAGAGGCTTCCGCAGCCGAGGCCGGGAGCACCAGGTTACCCGCTGCCGGAGCAGCTGGTGAGTTGAACTACCAGCGAAGGTGCCAGGGGCTGCTCCTGCGCTTTGGAGTTGGAGCAGAAAGTTAATGAATACGAAGGCAATTTTGATCTCATTAAGAAAATGAGGCTCTTGATCTCGTGCATCCCTTCCCTCACCTCCTCCCGCCAGCACAGGGGTCTTTCCTCCCGTACTCCCCGGTGGTGAGAGCAGTATTCCCGGCACCGGGGTGGGGACACTGGTGGTTCTGCAGGATAAGTGAGGGGCTGCACTCCGCTGCGCACTGGCGTGCAGGCTCTCCGGCGTGCAGGCTCTCCGGCGTGCAGGCTCTCCGGCGTGCAGGCTCTCCGGCGAGGAGCTGGCTGGCTGCTGAGGGGAGCAGCAGGTTGCTATGATACAGTTTGCTGTGGCAATGTCTGTGCTGAATGAAGCCAAAACCACCTCTACAAAAGGAGCATTCCTGGGCTGGGAGGGGGCAGATTTATCTGCAGTGTTTATGTAAAGCTGAGGAGCTGCAGGGAGAGGATGTGTGTGGGAACGCTTTCCTCCAGCGTGGGCTGGGGGTCCCTGTCTGGAGGCAGATACCCTTATGTGCGTGGGGGAGCGGGCATGGCTCGGATAAAGGACCCGGCAAATCCAAGCACGCAGATCCGTGCTGGATCTCACATCCCATCAGGTAAACCCACACCAGGCCCAAGACTGAAAACTCAGTCCGCAGGGGAGCTCGGCGCTGCTGAGCTTGGTGCTGCCTTCGAAAGTGGCCTCGTCCTCGGTGGGAGCTGGCTCACCTTGCTGTGCTGCAGGAGCACGGGAGGGAGCGCTTCACTGGTGCCAGCTCTGCCAGTCATGAACTGAAGCAGCTTGGAGCCTGCAGCGAGGTCAGAAATCCCCACGCCTGGGACGCAGGGTCGCCCTGGCTCGCTGTGCCTCCTTATCCACCAGCCTGCACCCCCTGTCCCCAGAGCTGGCCAAGGTACCGCAGGGACTGGCTCCTCTCCATGCCGGGATCATGACTTTCCCTCTAGGAAGAGGGGCTGGGCTCTGCAGAGATCAGGGTCTGTTTCTTCTGTGCTGGATCCCAACTGCTTCTCTTCCCGGTGACTTTGCAGGGACAGAGACCCCGGCTGCGGCTCCTCTCACCGATGGGAGCGGTGGGTGCAGGTGCCTTTGGTCCTGCGGGCTGGCAGCTCTGTAAGAGCTGGAGATGCCTGTAGCCGATTTTGCTGTGAATCCAAACGTGCCTTGAACCCCAGGGCGCCTGCCCCAGCTCCATGAGAGCCGTGGGGCTGCGCGGGCACAGCTGGGGCTGCGCTGGTTGGAGCGAGCCCTGAGCTCTGTGCTGCGGAGGTCCCAGTGGTGGGTGCTGTTGGTATCTTGCTGTGAGCTGGTGGCAAGGGGAGAGCGGGTGGCCAGTCTCTGGGGCTGGGCAGGATTTGGGAAGACAACACATCTCAGCCCTCAGCTGCCCCGTGTGGGCTCTGGGCAGAGGAAGGAGCGGTCACGGGCAGGTCTGCTCTCCTGGCTGAGCCTTGCAGAGGGATCTGCGGTGCTTGCAAAGCACCTGGTGTGCAGAGCTGTGCTGGAGGGGCTGTACCCCGCTCTGTGCCGTACATGGGTTGTGAGCCCCCATGCAGACAAGAGCCGGGGTCGGAGCCCCTGCGGAGAATCAGCCTATTCTCCTCTCGTGCTTATCCCAGGCAGATTCCCATCCTCCCGGAAACATAAGCCACCATCATCCATAATTCATCAGGTGCTGAACTTCATCAAGGAGCCACCTGACACCCGGGCTGGGTGCTCCACCCTCCTCCCAGGGTGGGAAAGTGCCGGGTCCGGGCGTCCCAAGGGGCCACCGCAGGAAGCGCGTCCGGTTTCCTCGGCCTCGGGGTGGGCGATCCTTCTTTCGGAGGAGGCAGATTCAACAAGGACTCTGGTGTCTCTGCTTCCCCTTTTCATAAATAAACATCTGCTTCTCATCCCTCCAGGAAGTTTAAGCCATTGTAAAGACAAATATAAAACCGAAACAGTGTTTTTAAGTAGCAATGAGCTGATTGCTCCATTACCGTTTACTGAGGCATCTACAATCACACACAGAATGAACTTCAAGTAAAAATATTGTGGGACAATGACTTTAATGCCTGAAATTTGCATCGAAGGTGTGCGTGCATGTGTGCGCACACGTGTGTGCTGCAGAAGCCGCGCAGGATTCCGGCTGGGCTCTCTGCCTGCTCATGGAGAAATCCTGCAAAATACAGAATCATCCCCTCCAACGTAGAGCTTGTTCACCAAATCCTGTCACATCTTTTATGTACCAAAAAAGACTCCGTCTGACTTTTTCCAGCACAAATCCAGAGCAAAAGGCAATTCTTTTTTTACCTGTCTGAAATTCTCACAATCTCTGTGAGCAAGCTCTCCTGTATAAAGATAGCAAGAGAGGATAAAAAAATAGCTGCAGCGTTGCCTGTCTTCTCTCAGCCACACCTTTCCCCCGTTAGTGGCACAGCAACGCATGACAAGCGATAGGATCCATACGCCAGCGGCGGAGAGAGGCACGTGCGGCTCTCCGGGATGGCAGCCCTTCCAAGCTCCCCTTCCTGCAGTGAGCCAGCGCGCCCTGGCAGCACAGCTCCACCGCCTCTTCCTCGCCAGCCGCTTACTAGTGGGGGAAGAGGGATGCAAAACTTGCATTTATTTCCACTCTGCAAAGGGATAAATGGAAGAGCACAAGGGGAAAACCTCTGACTTCCACGCCTACACAAAGGGACCAAATCCTCTGCCAGCCAAACTCTGCTGAACCTAACGGTGTCTGGTCACTGCTCAAACGCTTGGGTCAACAGCCTTTATCTCCAGCAGAGCAGTTTGCATCGTGTGGCAATTACAGTTCTTACTGTAATTAAAGATGTCTTTGCCTGGCAGAGGGGGCTGGGGGTCCTACCCTGCCCGCTCAGGTAACAAGCGGTCAGTGGGATGGGACTTTCTGCTCACCGCTCTCCTCCCGCTCCTCTCTGCAGGCTCAGCGTATTATGATAACGTCCGTCCCTTGGCCTACCCGGACTCGGACGCTGTGCTCATCTGCTTTGACATCAGCCGCCCCGAGACCCTGGACAGCGTGCTCAAGAAGGTGAGTGCCCGGCGTGCCGTCCGGCTGGCGAGATGGGTGCTCTGCAGCAGCACGTGGAGCTGCGCTGGGGTCCCTGCTCCCCGAGGCTGTCAGCAGGGCTAAAAGCTCTGGCCCTGTGGCCAAGCTTCGGCTGGAGTTTGTGTGCTCGGATGAGGATGGTTGGCTGCTGCCGATCCCTACGTGGTCTGTGCGGAAAGCAAGATATTTCCATTTGAAAGGAGCCCAGTGAATGGCGTAGCTCATGGTGGCTTGCAGCATGTGTGGGGGGTCTGTGTGTATGCACACATACAAATGTGGGGACAGAGAGAAATGTAGGGCATTTGTTCTGTTTTTCATTAAGACCTTGGAAAGCGTCGTGCATCTCTCGTTAGCATAACCACCAGTGAGTGTGCTATGAATTGCTTGCAGCAGTTGAGAAGTGGCCCTTGGTGCCTGTTTCCATGCAAGTAGAGAGCTCAGTTTTTTTGGCTGTCCCCTCAAGTTCAGCATCTGCACAGTAAGGAAGACGGCAATCAGTTCCCTATAGCTCCGCAACAAGAATAATGAGCCGTGGCACTGAATTTCAAGCCCGTGAATGAATAAAATGAGATGGCACCATGCCACTGGACTGGATAGCACGCAGGGCCCTGAGCACCGTCTGCCCTGGCCCAGCTGGCTGGCCACGCTCTGCGTCAGCAGCCAAGAGTTTTCTACCTGCAGGTTAGCGCCTTTCAGCAGAGCAGATATTTCCAGCTGGCAGGTCTGGCAGGTCCCGGAGAGCCCCACAGGGCTGGGGATCCGCTGCGGAGCACCGCTGGCTGGCCTCCCAGCAGGTCTGGGGGAGTACATGGCATCCAAGGAGAGGTTTTCCTCCGAGATGGCGTGAAGTCCCGCAACTCAGGATACTGCTCAGGGGAGAGGGTAAATGGCCTCCTGGCCACTCGCATCCCTTGGTCCTGGCCGTATCCTGCTTCCTTCCATGAAATTCAGGGAGCTGTGGTTCCAGGGAGCTCTCACCGCTGTGCAGCAAAGCTGCAGAGAGCTCACTGGCGGCTGCATCCCCTCCCAGAGGCGAATCTTGGCTGGCGTCTCGTTTGTGAAGCTCTCTGAGACACCGAGGCGTGACAAGCACGACAGAACAGCGATTCCTGTAGCCGGTCTCCCCAGCGAGCCCCAGGCTGCCGGGGCTGGACCGGCCACTGTCTGAACAAGTCACATTGTACCGAGTGCCCTCTTGGCCTCTCCACATTTTGCCAAATGTTTTGCTGAAGCAAGTGCCTCTTACTCAGTTTCTGTGTCTCAGAAATGTCCTGGTGAGGGGACGAAGACCCTTGAGATAGCTCGGTCCATGGCTCAGCGTCCGTTTCCAAAGCAGGTCCCGGGTAGCAAGCGTGCTGGGCGGGGGGGAGGCATTTCATGTGGACTGAAAGAATTCACTGCCCAGCTTGGGAGTCAGCAGAATAATAACGCAAGCAAATCACTTATACCTTAATGAGATGCAAACCCATCAATAATGAGCTGGGATTGGGATTTGTTTGTGTCTCTCTGCACGCTCTTCATGCGAGTCCGCACTGCTCGGTGCAAGGTCTTCCCTGCGCAGCCTCACGGATGCTTTGAGTACTGTTAGGCAATGTCTTTTTGATACGGTGACTTAAAATAAACCCTAAATCACAGGGGATTTCTTAAGTGCCTCTGTGTAGATGCCTTGTTTCCTTTGGTGCAGGCTTGCAGCCTATGGAGGTGAGGAAAATTCCTAAGACACCATGAAGTTGAAATGGGTTTTAGCTTTTGATATCAGGCGAATAAGGAAAATAACACTCCCTATTCAAGCCTCAGGCGAAAATGCTAATTCAGCAGAGGAAATCTTTATTATTGCTGCCCTTCTGATGCCTGGCCTGCCTGTACAGCATGTAGAGTTGAAGGGAAGGAGCCATCTGAGAGAATGCAAACAAGCAGCTCTTCATTTCATACAAAGCAGGTTTTTGTGGGGTGGTGCCTTCATTCTGACGAGTCTTGATAGCGCAGCAAATCTTAGGGTCCCTAAGGTGCCAGTCACGTGCGAAGAGGGTCGCACCTCTCTCCATAGACCGGGGAGCCCTACGTCATTACAGACAGCCGTGGCCTCCGCCTGGTAAGAACAGACCCTCTAGCTCAATCCCTTCGAGGATTTGCATCCTTCAGGTAAATTAGGGTGCTCGAATTCCAGCTCCAAAAGAACTGCATCGTCCCTCTCTCGCGGATGCGTTAGCCCTTGACGCTGTGCGGCTGTGACACCAGGAATCTCCCAGAAGCTGTGCAGCCCAGCGCGCTGCCCGGGTGCTGGGGATGCGTGTGAGTCCTGGTGGGCAAATGTCCCTGGCAGCAGGGAAGGGGGGTTCATGGGGAAGATACTTGAGCCCATCTCCTGGTGGAAAATAAGATCTTTCCGTATTTTGCAGCTGCTTTGGTCTGATATTGGTAGAATGAAACTTGGGCCGTTCTTGGCACTTCCTTTCCCCACCAGGTTGTGGACGCTGGGTTGTGGGCTTGGTTGTCTTTCCCCTTCTAATCGCCTAGGGTATATGCTTAACCATCAGTTAGCGTAGCAGGAAATTGCTAATTCCAAGTGACGTCTTTAGCTGGGGGTAATCTCTATTTATCGTTTGCCTCCTACTTCAGAAACACTAGCTAAGTAACCAGGGTGTTGACACGCTGATGGGGCCGTACAGGTCTCCCCTGGGGCAGGTCACAGGTGGGGGTTTTATTTACTGCTGCGGACGCTTAGCTGCACATTGGGCATTCATTTTTGGAGTTCTGAAAGGGACCGTTAGCGCCTTAGTGCCTTCTCCTTCCATTGCTTCAATTCTTTATGTCCCTGGCTGTAGCTACGCTCTGAATGTCTTAATGTCTTTAACATGTGGCTCCCAATAATAAACAAATAATGAGTGTGCTGTGCAAAGAGCTCCCCGCTGACTGTGGTTCAAAAGGTCCAGCGAGGTTGACCTTTGGAGTCCCAGATCCGTGCACCAGCCTGCGTGGTCATTATTTTTCCACAGTCAGACCCAGGAGTGGTCTCCCGTGGCCTAGCGCAGGGGACTGCAGCTTAGATTTAACAGGTTTGCAGGGCATATCTGGAACAAGCGAGCATAAAGTTATCCGAGAGGCACTTGACCATTCCCATCCTTGCCTGTGGTGGTCATTAAAGCGCCCTGATGAGCTAATCAGTCTCTGAGCAGCTGTGACCCCCGTTCGGAAAAGCCGTACACACCAGAGCGCACGGTCATGGCCTCTGAAGCCTGCTTTCCGAACCCGATCTCATTAGAGCCTCATGTTGTATTCAGAACACCGAAAGCTGGCTGTCCCTGGGTTTTCTGTCTTCAGCACAGCCTGCAGAGCCGCTCCCGGCCTGCGGCCTCACTGAGAGCCCCCGCTGACCGTGGTGACCACCATTGCCCGTGCCCCTTCCCCTCTTCCTGAAGTCTGGGCACGCAGGCTGCAGCGGGGCCAAACCCAGCCTCAGTGCTGGCACCAGGCACCGCAGGGCTGAGGCAGGACACCTAAACGCGGCGTTGCAGTGGCTACCAGTAGCAGTCCCAGTACCCTGACTGGTCCAGTTCCAGGTCCTGTGCAGAGATGAGCCAGGCCAGGGCGGCTTGGCAGAGCGTGCTGATGGTCAGGAGGTGCTGGGACTGCGCGCTGCCGCAGTCATCGTTCCTCTGTGGGACAGGGAGGTGCCGTTTGCTGGTGGGAGCAGGAGAAGCTGTGGACCAGACTCGTGGGCTCTGCCGTGGCGGTGAGGCATGGAGGCTGGAGGATGCTGTCCCGTAGGAACTGATGGCACGGCTCTCCTGGCCTGTCCTTCCCTCCAGGGGTGGGGGATCTTGGACGGAAAGGGGCTGGGAGCGATGAGCTGAGACCCTCTGATTGCCTTTGTTGTTCCAACCTTGACCCTTTCGCAGGCTGCCTGCTGCCAAAATTGACTTGACGTGGAGGTGCCTCTGGGCCTCTTGAAGTGTCTTGTACACCAGCAGCCCCTGAGCACCTTCTCCCTCTTGTCTCCTCCGCAGTGGCAAGGGGAAACTCAGGAGTTCTGCCCCAATGCGAAGATTGTGCTGGTCGGCTGCAAGCTGGACATGCGGACGGACTTAAACACGCTCCGGGAGCTTTCCAAGCAGCGCCTCATCCCCGTGACGCACGAGCAGGTGTGTTTCAGCAGCCGTCCCCGTAGGGCTCGGGGAGGTGAGGCAGGGACCTTTCTGCAGGACCTGCTAGTACAAGGAAGCTCAGCAGCAAATGACCGCTGTGCCCAGGTCTGAGGCTGGTTTGACCTTGGCTCACGCACTGAGCTGCTCATGCTTACAGCACTCTTTTCCCCGGCTCTGGCAGACCTGGACTTATTCCTGATGCTCTGCTGAACAGCCTCCTGGTTAGTAGCTGGGAAGTCTTTCCTCAAAGGTGGCGGAGATGCCCGATTTGACAAGTTGGACTGGCTAAAGGGGAGTGTTGTGCTTCTGCATCTCCTAGTTCAGTGCAGCTCTTTCTGCTCCGAGTGACTCTCCTGCTGGGGTTCTTTGTTGGGGCAACACTGCTGGGGGGGGGGCAAGCCACATCTGGGGGGTGTGAGGGTCTGCTGCCGGGCTGCTGCGGCCACCAGCGGACCCAGCAGCGTCTCCAGGCTGGCCCGGAGACCCAGTCTCTGTGGTGCAGCGCAGGGGTGGCTGCGCTCTGGGCTGCTCTGTGCCTGGCTCCATGTTGTGCAGAGCAGGTCCCAGATGAGCGTCCCGGTGCGAGGGGGTGTCCAGGCCCCCAGCTGTAGGGGTGGCACCGCGTTAGTGAGAAAGTGCACGTGATTCAGGGTCCAGCGCCCGGGAGCCTGCTTGCGAGGCCACCCTCACGTCTGGTGCTCTCACAGACGCTTGCACTTTATTTACAGAGGTGATGAGTAAATATTGTGAGGGGGCCGCTCCCGGCTGTGCCACGGTGCTCTGATAGGGCTGCGGCACAGCCAGGGCTGCCGGGGATGTGAAAGGATGCTCCTTGCAGAGCGCTGGTGTCTTAACCATCTTCCCTCTTCCTCCCACTCTCTCTGGACCGCAGGGCAGTGCGCTGGCACGGCAGATTGGGGCAGTGGCCTATGCAGAGTGCTCCTCCAAGGTCTCGGAGAACAGCGTCCGGGATGTGTTTCATGTGACCACACTTGCCTCGGTCAACAGGGTGCACAAGAACTTGAAGCGCAGCAACTCCAAACGGGGACTGAAGCGGGCATCACAGATGCCTGGCAGGACGGACTTACTGAATGACACAGAGATCAGGAAAGACCGAGCCAAGAGCTGCTCCATCATGTGAAAAACAGGCTGTAAATAACGTGTGTGTGTTGTCCATTTTGTACAGTAACTGGCTGAGACAAGGGCATGGTGCTGGCTGCAGGAGCCAGCCCGCCTTTCCAAAGCCTTTCTCTCAGTCTCTAGGGCTGAGCAAAGGTCCCAGCTGCAAACTGGGGTGCACGAGTGGCCCCCCACCGTGGAGACTTCTGGGTTGGCTGCTGCTGTGCGGATTGCTTGGGGTGAAGGAACCACTTGGCAGAGAAGTATTCAGGTGCTGGAAGGTCTGTGACTGGGGGAAACAAAGTAAAAGGGAGCGATGCTGTGTGTGTGCCACCCTCCTGTGCCCATGGCCCAGCCTCTGCGCCTGTGTGCGGCTGTACAGCACGCACCGCCTGGGGTGGTGGGCTGTGCGGGACCGGGGCTGGAGGGTGGGAGGTGGGTGGAATTGCTGGCAGCAGAGTGCGATCAGGAGAAGGTATTCTTCCAATCTTCCTTTAGAAGAGAAATGATGTTTGAGGTGGTGCTGCCTTCAGCTAGGCTGGACAGCAAGTCGCCATGGAAGGTGCAGGTCTGGGCCAGAGCTGGGAGGGAAGGCACCCTGGGAAGGATCCTTAACCTGACGAGACACCACGGTAGTCCACCTCCTGCGAAGAAAATAGATAGGTGGCTCTTTACACGATATTTTAGATACTTGAACTCCATTTGAAATGCAGCAGAGTGGATCTGGCTCCAAGGGAGAGAGGTCTATCCCAGTAGATGCATCCTGAGAGTTGTGGTTCCCTTCAGCAAGCAAATGCCACTCGGGAGCTCGCGTCCCAGCTGCTGACAGCCTGGTTGCTCATCAGACTGCTCCCTGCACGGGCAGCTGCGCTTCCGAGGCACGCAGCTTCCGAAAAAGCAGACTGCAATAACTACCCGTATCCTGCTCTCCACCCATTTCCAGCTGCAGATTGTGTTGCATGGTGCTGTGTGTGTCTGGTACAGATAACCAAAAAGATTATACGCGTATCTGCACCCTGTCTCCACTGTGGCAGTGGGAGGGAAGGTGCTCCCTGCCCCTCTTGTCCTGCTGTACAGCCTCCTCCCAACACCTCTCATCGCTTCTGCTGCTGCCCTCTCTAAATGCCTTTGACTACAGTGTTAGCCTTGACTTAATGTCACATAGACACTTTAAGGAAAAAAAAGAATCTGCTCCATTGCCAGATCCAGCTGTGTCAGTGGGCTACAGAAAACAAATAAACATCGTTGGAAAATGCATAGCGCTTGACTCTGTTCATTTTTAATAGTCAAACCAGGCATCCTCTCAAAATGTCTTACTGCCTAACTTCTACTTGTGTCCTAATGTATCTCTCTAGCTCTTGAAATACACTCACACACGCACTTGAGTGAAAAACGCAGGGGACTTAGCTGCATGTGCTCATTTTGGAGCTGAAACACCTGCCTTGAATAACCTCTCACTCCATCCTGAATCCTTAAACACCGTGGAGCATTCGCAGGCTGGCTGTGCCCGATCCCCCAGTCTGAGCCGACACGAGCTGCCCCCGTCCTCGCTCTGTCAATAGCTGCAAGTGACGATAGCTTTTCACTTAATATTTTGTGTCTACTCTCCCACCCAGGTCTTAGACTTCAGCTGCATGGTGAAGGCTGTTTGGGGAATTGGAGCAGCTGAGTTAACAGCACAAGGAAAGCTCAAGCAATGACTGAATGCTGTTGTGCTGGGTGCGGGTTGCAAGAGCATGAAAATACCCATCTGCAGTCTGGGAAGGAAGAAACCGAGCAAGGCGCTATGCCAAGAACAGCCTTCAGCATCACGATGCTTTTCTCTTACTCTGCAGGGTCCCCAGCGCCTTTGCAAACGTTAGTGAACAAACCCGTGCCTGAGCAGTAGCAATCAGCGGCTCACAAGCGTCACTAGCAAGTCCTCTTAACCTGTGTGCATTTGTTCTCATCATCCTCCTGTAATATAACCCCTGTGTCTTCCTTCTTTCCACGTAAGCCTCGCTGGGACGTCAGCCGGCTGCCTGTTCCCCTCCAACTCCTGCACGGAGAGGTCTGGAGACGTGCAAGAAAACCAGCAAAGCCTGCAGAGGCACTGCAGGTGTGGGGCTGTTTAACCAGGGTGGAGATCAGCAGGAAGGGCGATGGCTGAGGCATGTGCCAGGCCAAACAGAGTTGGGCAGGAGCGAGAATTCCCCGTTTGCCTACACGGTGAGCTGGGAAGCAGCAGGATTGATGTGCCAGGGGCTGCGGCAGGACCACCCTCCCCTCGCTCACTTCGGGAGGAGGTGATGCTGCTGGTGGTGCTGTGCTGCCCTTTGTGCAGAGCTGGTCCTCAGTGGAGACAGGCTCGAGCTGCCTGGCAGCTCCCCGCAATGCTGTCCTGTTTTCTTGGGTCATTGGTGCAGAAATAGCTCAGCCCCCAGTGGCCCTGGCCGTTAGCTCTGCTGTGACCGCAACGGTGCTTCCCTTGCTGCTGCTGGTGATTTTCTTTTCCTACGCTGAACTTCCCAGGCTCTTGCTGCTCAAATGGCCCTCGGGGATGGATTGTGGCAGTGTAAAGACGCACATCCCAGCAGCAGCTCTGGAAGAACCAGTCAGAATTAATGGCAACCAAAACCTCTCAAGAGACTCAGGTGAGTGAAACAGCCTCCAAGACCATTTATCACGAAGTACCTGAGCTGGATCCTTGGGCGGGGTGAAGTAAAGATGCTAAAGCCCATGGGGCGAAGCTCTTATATCCTCAGTTTCCATCAGCAGGCTCCTTTCTTGCAGGCACGTGAGCATTTCTGCTGCTGCTCGTGGCCCAGGTACGGAACCCAGGACAGCCAAAGGTATTTTAGGGTGCTGACTTCTAAGGAGGTGCTTTCCAGGAGGATGGAGCATTGCGGTCCTGCTGTGTCGGTGCATTTACTGCATCCACCTGCCTCTGCATGGCACCCAACATCTCTAAACACTCAGGGCATTTGCCATGTGCTGCTGGGAGCATCTTTTAGCATCTTTTAGCCTGGAGAAGAGGAGGCTGAGGGGAGACCTCATCGCCCTCTACAACTGCCTGAGAGGAGGGTGCAGGGAGGTGGGGGTCGGTCTCTTCTCCCAAGTAACAAGCGATAGGATGAGAGGCAATGGCCTCAAGTTGTGCCAGGGGAGGTTTAGATTGGATATTAGGAAAAACTTCTTCACGGAGAGGGTTGTCAAGCACTGGACCAGGCTGCCCAGGGCAGTGGTGGAGTCCCCATCCCTGGAGGTATTTAAAAGACGGGCAGACGAGGCGCTTAGGGACACGGTTTAGTAGTGGACAGGCCCCCACACCTCCACAAGGTGTGCTTTGGGAGGTTTAGCCTGGCGTGCTGCGCAAACGCCACGGCAACGCATGTGGTTAAAGCCTTCGGGGAGGGGAAACTGCCCCGCACAGCCCCGCGCTCTCAGCTCTCAGGACAGATCCTGGGGAGTGTCACGCTGTCCCTTTGTCTGTCTCACAGCTCGCAGTGGTTGGCAACACATCCTCATCCCTGCCAGAGCCCCACCACCGCTTCCAACATGTGGAAATAAGCACTGCTCAGGCTGCTTCGGAGCAGTGCCGTGGTGGCTGCTGCTCCCTCCGCCCCGCTCCAAGACGAGGCAAAGCACAGGGGCAAGGGCTGTATGGACAACCAGCAAGACCGATCCCTTCTGTCCAGTTTAACATATCCAAGACCGATCCCTTCTGTCCAGCTTAACATATCCAAGACCGATCCCTTCTGTCCAGTTTAACGTATCCAAGACCGATCCCTTCTGTCCAATTTAACGTATTCAGGCGCTCGCCCATACAACCTTTGCAGTGCCCTAAAAACACAGTGCCTGCAGACAACAGCAGCACCGAGGGAGTTAAAGGGCTCAGGCTCCCGGATAAACGCCCTGCAAATGCTCTCGTCCCTGATTGTCCCTCTACAGCTCCGCGTTTCTCCTCCCTGCTCCCTCCCACTTCGAGGGCAAACAGGCAGTCGATAGACCGCAGAGGTAGCAGCAGAGCATTGACTGCTTGCCACCAGGTCGGAAGGACCATCAGCATCCTTCGTTCTCTGCATTTCTCAGCGGCTGCGACAGGACAGGCGGCTGTGTGAAAGCTGTGATTACCGCCGGCTCCCACCGCCCTCCGCCCTCCCAGCCCCATCGCTGATTCACAGAGGTCAGGCTCTTTCCTGCCTTGTGCTTTTGTTCTATAAAGCTTTGCTTGTCAGCAGCGACCCAGCCACGTCTCCGCGCATTTCCAGTACGCTGGGGGAGCCCTTCATGAATGTCAGCTTGCATTTGGTCCTGGGCCTGTTAACCTTGACCCCTTGGCCCCAGCGTGGGCTATGGCCATTAAACCCGGCTGTCCGGGCTTTCGTCACCATGTGGATCATTTCCGCAGCGCTCTGGTGCTCGTGGCTTTCTGCTGGTGGGGATGGCTGGGGGCACGCAGGTCTGCACCGCAGCCACGCATGTGCTGGACGGGCCCGCAGGCACCACAAACCCACCCGAGCACCTCTGCTCCCCAGGCACCGCTCGCCTTCGGGTGCAGCTTTCTCCTCTGGCTGCGCTGTGGCTAGCTTTTTCTAGAGGGAAAAGCTGAGCCCAGAGCTTTCGCAGCTTTTTGGCAGCTCCCCTCATGGAGCAGCGTGCACCTTTCTCTTCTCTCATGGCTTCCAGTGCATGTATCGCTGGGGATCCTTGGGCTGCAGTAGCCTCCTCTGGGTTTGCCAGTCGCAGCCTCCTGCCCCTCCACGTCTCTCAGCTAGGAGTGTGTCAGGCTGTCCCCGCTAAGGCAGGCATGAGGAAAGCCCTGGTCCCACATAAAGATAGAATCACAGAATCATTTGGTTGGAAAAGACCTTTAAGATCATCCAGTCCAACCGTACCTGGCCACCACTAAACCATGTCCCTAAGCGCCTCGTCTGCCTGGCTTTTAAATACCTCCAGGGATGGGGACTCCACCACTGCCCTGGGCAGCCTGGTCCAGTGCTTGACAACCCTCTCCGTGAAGAATTTTTTCCTAATATCCAACCTAAACCTCCCCTGGCACAACTTGAGGCCATTGCCTCTCGTCCTATCGCTTGTTACTTGGGAGAAGAGACCGACCCCCACCTCCCTGCACCCTCCTCTCAGGCAGTTGTAGAGGGCGATGAGGTCTCCCCTCAGCCTCCTCTTCTCCAGGCTGAACAACCCCAGGTCCCTCAGCCGCTCCTCACAGCACTTGTGCTCCAGACCCTTCCCCAGCTTCGTTGCCCTTCTCTGGACACGCTCCAGCACCTCCATGGCCTTCTTGGAGTGAGGGGCCCAAAACTGAACCCAGCACTCGAGGTGCGGCCTCACCAGTGCCCAGCACAGGGGCACCATCACTGCCCTGGTCCTGCTGGCCACACCATTCCTGATACAAGCCAGGATGCCCTTGGCCTTCTTGGCCACCTGGGCACACTGCTGGCTCATGTCCAGCGGCTGTCAACCAACACTCCCAGCTCCCTCTCTGCCAAGCAGCTTTCCAGCCGCTCATCCCCAAGCCTATAGCGTTGCTGCATGAACAAGGTTCGTTACAGTCAGGGGAATCTACAGTGCCCACTCCCACAAGATCCCCCCAAGTAAGGGAAGGAGGCCATGAAACTCAAAATTGCCTCTATTATACACGGTTTTCCCTCTGCTTTCCACAGGACACGTTCAGGTGACATCTCCCAGCCACATTCAAGCGCTCAGCACTGCAGGTGAAGCTGCAGTGCCAGAAAAGCAGCTGGTGTTTGGGGTTACACAAAAGTGTCAGGATCTTTCTTGAAAGCTTCTGGTTCTGGTTTTGTGAAGTTGTTGATTTTCTGTACTGCAGGGAAATGTCATTGCTATCCCCCCGACTCTCCTCACTGTAGCTCTAACTAGCTGCAAGCCTGTGGTATGAAAATAATGATATTGGAATGAAAGTAATTCGTGCCCAGCTGCTTCTAGAACAGCCAAAAAAAGACTAAAATGAAAAAAAACCATGTAGCAGCCAAAAAATGTGCATTCTGCCAGAGTGAGCGGGACCAGAGCTCAGATGCAGATCTTGCCGGAGCGGAGCTGGACACAGAGATGTGCAGCTCGCTAGAAGGTAATGAAAACCAAAATATAGATGCTGCCATGGCTGAACTGACCCCAAACCATCTGCCACCCTCGTACGCAACCCAGACATCGCCTGTTTGAAGCCTTCTTTGAAGGCTTGGGCTTGTGACTTCGGAGGGGGATTGAATCCTGGGCAAACGAGCGTCCCTGTCCCCTTCTCTCCCCCTCCTAAGGGGACTGGAAGAGCTGCTCTTTGCAGTTGCCATTCAGCGTGCAGCTTAATATTCTGGCACTCATTTCTCCACCAGCTTGCTTGTCTATAAAGAGTATTTGGACTCCCACAGTGGTTCATTTAACCAGACTTTTCAAAGAAGTCCCTCTCCCTCTCCCTCGCTCTCCTTCTCTACAGAGGAATAAACAAGATAAAACAGGAAGCAAAATCAAAAGAAGTAGAGAAAAGGCAAAAGAAAAAAAAAATCTGAAGGAGGAAAGGAGAGCCACAGACACAGAACAGGCCAAATAAAACCATCGTTGGGTCTCTACCCCTCCAAACCAAGCCAGCAGCCCACCTCGGAGCAGTTAGGGAGGTTTCTTTTTTGTATATATAAGGGAGTAGATGGAAAAGTAGACAATGAAAGTGGTTTGGGTTTTTTTCCCCCCTTTTCAGCATGGGAACAGCTCCAAGGAAGCTGCTGAAGTTAATGGCAGGTAATTTTGGAATAAATACAAAGCAACGATACATCTGTGCCCGGGATGTAGCAGCGGCCCTCGCGGTCAGAGCACCAGGCTCTGCGTCTCTGTTAAAAAGCACCAGGTAACTCGGTAAGCGCTGACAACCCGGAGCACCGGCTGCACGGAGCTGCCGGAGCCCACAGCGAGGATCCTGATGCTCAGCTGCTGCAGGCAGGAGAAACGCACACGGACCTAACCTGGGTGCACGCTGCCTTACTGGTGCGTGGAAGGCGCGCATCTTCCCACCGTCACCCGAGTGCAAAAGGAGGGTCCAGCGCGCGCGAGGAGCTGACTGCAAGCTGGATGGGGATGAGGGTTAGCTTAGGATACCCTAGACTCCTGCGTCACCAGGAGGGAATCGGGTTCCCTGGAGGCATGACTCAAATCACCAAAGCTAGCTTCTGGTCTAAACCAGAGCCTAGAGAGCTCTTGGTCAACTGGGAGTGCTGGACCTTGTGAAAGCTGGCTCTAGCTTCATAGAATCATAGAATCATAGAATCAGAATCATAGAATCATAGAATCATAGAATCAGAATCATTTGGTTGGAAAAGACCTTTAAGATCATCGAGTCCAACCGTACCTGTCCACCACTAAACCATGTCCCTAAGCGCCTCGTCTGCCCGGCTTTTAAATACCTCCAGGGATGGAGACTCCACCACTGCCCTGGGCAGCCTGTTCCATGGTGTGGACTTTCTGCTCCCTCCAGGCTGCCTGAATGCCAGCTTCACACCTTGTCTGCCCGTTCTGGCACGGTGCAAATCTTCGACTCACCGGCGCAGGACAGAAGGAGCGGCTGCCTCCAGAGCTCACTACAGGACAACGGCCACCGGCCACCCGAGGAGCCTCCCGACACGTGCAGGCTGTCTTTGGCAGATGAGTCAGCACAGAAAAGAGAAACAAAAACAAGCAGATGGAAGAAGTGGAACTGACACGTGAAAGACATAGCAAGCGAGGAGGACTTGAGGCCTCTAATTAGTGCCTGCAGAAAAATTAATGAGCAACGCTGCCAGTGCAGGTGTCCTGCCTAAAAAAGTATTCCATATCCGTGGGGTATGATGAAGCAGCTAGCTGGCTGCGACAGACACCCCCTTCAGCCTGGATCCCGACGGAAAACGTTCTGCTCCTAGGGCGGTAACTTGGTAATTCTCTTAAAGCCCAGATCTCTCCCAGGAGAGCTCTGCCCCAGCTGCTTCTGCAAGGACGGTGCCCATCACAGGGCATCAGCAGCTTCTGAGCAAGGACACAGGTGTCCGAGCACCAGGAGGCAATGCCCCACTGGGGAGGACGTGTCCTGGGAAGGACGAGGTCGGACACCAAGGCTGCGTGGATCCGTGGGGGGGGTCAGCGGAGGGGTGACTCAAGCGACTGGGGCAAAGCACAAGCGCAAGAACTGGCGGAGCAGCTGCTTCCCTCCCATGATTAACTGCAGTAATGGCAGGGCCATCGAGGAACGGGTGCTTCTTGCCAGCCTGCACTGGTAACCCGTGTCCTCGGCTGCCTGCTCATCTCCACAGATCTGTTTTCCTTTGGGGTGATTTCTGGATAGCCGCGGTATCTGGGAGTAAATTAGCTTCCTCACAAAATATGTTTACACCCTATGTATGTAACTCTCTCATTACTCTTGTCATCAGGATCTTACTCCAGGGAACAGTCACATCTCCGACAAATGAGGCCAATTAGGTCTGCGAAAGAAAAGGCAAACCCCTGCCTATAGGCAAGGAGAGGACATCTACACCAACAAATGTCCCACAACTATTAATATCCCATTATTAAAGAACACCTGAGAGGTAAATGGATTCCTTGCTCCTCGTTACGTATCACTACCTTATATTACTGAGCATCAATATTGATCTCTGGGACTTTCTCAGTCCCGAGCCTGTAAATGAATTAGTGTGTGCGTCTGTATACATGGAAACAGGTCCTTCCCTGAATGCAATCCTCTTTTACAGATGTATAGGGACTCGGAGGAGGTTTAGGCTGTGCTAACAAAACCCTGAGGGTCCGGTCCTTCTTGATGGATCTGGGTGAATGTTCTCCTCCGGTGTCTTCTGTGTCAGCACAGAGATGGATCCTTTAACTTGTTCTTAGAGGTGCTGGAACGCGGCGAAGTCAGCGGTGCTTAACGCTGCCAAGCAGAGGAGGGGAGTTTCAGCACGTACGGATAGATGAAGCAGTAGCTGCGCAGAGAAAATCTGATTTCAGGTCATAGGCGTATGTAGGGCAGAGCCAGGAAAAGAAACTCTGTCCCCAGAGTCAGCCCTCCCCAGTCTGGCACAGCACCCTGGGGTTTCCTGGGTCCCCTGACCCTGTGCCCCGACTCCAGCAGGTACAGGTATGCAGCCAGGCACGCTGGACCGAGGCAGATGAATTTTAGCAGTGGTGCTTGTCTGGGAGACCTGAGCTCCGCTCGGATATCTGCAGAGGTTCCCTGGAGCGCAGACGGAGCGCTGGGGTGGCACTGCTCCTTCTGCCGCAGTTCTGCGGAGCTGGGAGCCCCGGGGCTGTGGCTCACCCCATGGACAGACCTTGCACCCACAAATTCCCAGGGCTTCATCGCTGCAGCACTTTTACCCGGCGCAGAGCGCGTTGCTTCTCTCGTCTCACGGTATAAGAGTGGCAGATATAGAAATAGTTAATTCTTGAAAGTAATGGGAAGCCTGATGTGAGCAAGCTGGCAGCGCGGAGAGCAGAGTGCACCCCCCTAAAGCTGATAACAGGCTTCCAGTCTGAGAGGGGCATTTGGCTGTTGATGATCAAAGGCCGCTAAGTTATCTCGCATGCTGAGAAAAGCGCATTTGTGCGCGCTGGATCCATTCACAGCAGCACCATTGTCTGCAGCCCTGAGCCCAGGCTGCCGGAGCTAATTAGCATGTGGAAATCAGCATTCCTGCTCTACCCCTAACGTCACCCAGGGAAGGGTGACACACTGCCAAGCAGCTTCCCAACGCTGTGCCTGCCCCCAACAGGGAACAATTATTTTTTTTGCTCGCTGCATTTGTGCAGGGTTTCTTGGATTTCTGTCCCTGCTACAACGCAGGAGCTCCTTATGCACGCTAGAAGCAGGTTGGTGAGGACAAGCTGCTGGTGCATCAGTGACAGGGGAGCACAAAGCAGCAGGGGCTGCTCCCCGGGCACTTGACCCAGAAGACATACTGCAGCAAGCAACACAGATGGGGAACATCTTATTTCCCTTCGTCAGTCCACTACTGTTGACACCCCAGCTCTTACCGGACATCAGAAAGGCTGCTATAGCCTGCCCAAATATGTTTCTCTTTTATCCTGACTGCATTCTGCTTATTCAGCCTCTGCTGGGGATGCAGAGATCCCCTGAGAGTTGATCAAGCATCCCATCACCTATATAGGCTTCCCATTGGATTCAGAAGCTGGTAAGGTCACAAGAAATGCACATTTGCATGTTTCCATCAGACTTCTACTTCCTAGAAAGACTGAAAACAGGGAATATAAGAAGAAAAGGTCTTTTTTCCTTCTAAAAAGAGAAGCTCCTAAACCTCCACAAGCCACGAAGAAACTTGCAGCTCCATTTAAGCATTAGGCTGGTATTTTATCTAACTCTGACCCTCTCCATTAACATCAGATTTCCGAAGTTCCCTTTCCCAACCACCTCTTCCCACAAGGACCCCAAAGAACTCGAAGGACGCATGGCAGCTCCCAGAGGAGCTGTGCTGCAGCCCATCTATTCAATAAGTCAGAGCAGCTGCGAGACATTTGAATTGCAAAATCAGGCGATACTGATTTTCTTCGAAACTCAAACAACAGGGTTCCTATGGGTTTACAAATGTTTTGATCATCATCACCTGCGTTCCAGGCAACTCTGGGCTGAATCTTAAGTCTTCTGTCTAAAACGGGAGTATTTTTTGAGGAATTCCCAAAGACAGCAGCCTATCTCTCCCTTGAAAAGCGATGGAGATCAGCCACCTTGTCTGTGGTTGTGCCTGTAAGGCTTCCGCATCAACAGCAGCATCGTAGCCGCAAGCCCTTTTCCCAGAGCACCTTTTTTGCTGTTCACAAGCTCTCAAAGTATCTTTCTTTTACCAGCATCCCCAAGGGACTACCAATATGGTTCAGAGTAATACAAAACTATTTTTATCCTACAGAAAAAAATAGCAAGACGTTACGAACAATCGACAAGAGGTGCTTTGATCCACCTAGTTTGGACCAGTAAATAAAAGGTCATAAGGACAACTAAGGGTATATTCCTGACCCGCAAACCCACCAAACTTCCTAATAGCATCTCAGCTGCTATGGGAAGGAGAAACCCATAATTCTGGCTGACATCCACAGCCCGACTACTTATTAGGAAGCCCTAAATAAAAAATAATGGATATTTCCTTCAATATTAAAGACCTACGATCCACATTGCACATCTAAATCTGCCTCTAAATAAGAATGAAAATAGAGATTCCAAAGAGAGAGACTTAAATCACTGGCTTAAACACCAGAAATGTAATGAAATCTGACACAATGTGGAAACTGAAAACAATTATTGGATTATAAAGACGCAGTGCATGAGTCAGCAGGAAAGATACTGCCGGAAAAGGGTAATAAATGGTAGGGACATCATTCCTTTGGTGAATTACCAAAGCATTTTGAAGGAAAATACTAAAAGAAACACCATTCCCGTGAAGTCCGGGAAGGGACTGTCTCAGTTAATCTTTTGGCTCCAGTTTTCAGCTGCCAATGCTTTAGCAATAGTACGGAATACGTCAGCGGTCCCACCCAGGGATGTGAGCTAAGACAGGACACCAGCCAGGACAGGGGCGCGACCGCTGCCTTCCACGGGCGCTGGCACCAGCCGCGGCGTCCGTGCGCGGCGGGCAGGCTGTCCTGGCCCGGGTCACCCGTGCGTGGCTGCGGGTCACCGCAGCTGCCCGGGGCTTGCTCGGGTCAAGCACAGCAATAACTGAACAGCTTTAGAGCCAGTTTGGTTCTGAAGTAACAAAACCAACCAACCAAACTATTCAGAGCACGGGACGTGCAAAATGTTTTTTCTTTGCTTGCTTGTTTTGTTACCAAGCAGAAATGTTCAGCTCCAAACAGCGCATCCGTGCCCGGAGCACCGCGGGTCTGCGCGGCACAGCCCGGCGTCGTTCAGATGGGCCAGCAGCGGCCCCATGGCCGGGCGAAGGAGAGCGTCCCGGAGGCCGTCTGCGCCAACATCCACCCCGTCCCCATCGGGTGACCAGACTTGTGCCCAAGGCTGATGGCTCTGCAGGTTTCCGTTACGACAGCTTCCCTCCTCCTTTCCTCCCTTACCGGCATTTCTGGAGCATTTGCTGGGAAAAAACCAGCGCTGTGATCGTGCAGAGCAGGCTGCTCCCCAGGCCCTGGCAGCGGGTCTCCGAAGGGTGGCCCTTCCACCCTGGCAGCCCCAGCAGACCCCCGGCCCAGCGCAGCACAGGCGCTCGGAGGCGGATCGCTGCTCAGGAGAAATAAATCGCTCTGCTTGGTTAAAACCTTACCTCATCAGTGGCCTTCTAAAGCAATCGGCACGTGAGCAAGTGAAAAAATAACCCTTAATACAACAGAGGGTGACATATGATGTATAGCGCATTTCCGAGGCTCAAACCATCGCGCTGTTTCATGGTATAATGCAGGACAGCTCCAGCCCCCCCCGGCTGGTGCACAGGCCAAACCGGTATATTCGCTTTCAGGAATCAACCTGAATTTTGCCATTAATTTCAGTCAGGCCTAAGAACGATGCCATGTGTGTGGGGTGTGATGTCTTCCACCGCAGCCAATTCTGCAGCAAAGGAACGGCGCGGGTTTGTCCGGAGTTAAGCTGCCATTGTTCAAATGAAACTCTGCTTTAAAAGCCAAATATCATTGAGTTAACGGTTAATAATACCTGCCATTATCTGACAAGAATACGTAAAATACGGCTCTAAAAATCATTTAGGACTGTAACATACTGGAAACGTTTTTCTCATGCGAGATTTCACTCTTTCCATAGACTTTGGAAGAGGTGATATTGCAAAGACACCGATTCAAAAATTGGGGCTCATTAACAGAGGATGCCTCTGCCATTTTCAACAGGGTTACCTGTTTTTAACAGTTCTGGGTGCTTGCTGAAAGAAATTATAAATATAAAAGGTTCTTTGACGTTGAGGTTAAGTGCAGTTAATGAGTAATCACATTCCATGGTAGTAATGGGGTTTATCTGCAGGGCCCCAGTTGCTTGGTAGTTTCTTGTACGGCAACATTTTTCTGGCTCACGTCTAGAATGTGAATTTAAATGTCAGAGCAGCGCCGGAGCTGCCACGCACACTGGGATTCATTCCGTGCCTGCGCACCCAGTGCAACGGCCAATGAATTGTACAGGATCTAAGTTTGGCCGCAGAAGCCGTGCAAGTGATTTCTCCAGTGGGAAAGGTGGAGGGGAAAAAAAGCAATTCTTGGTGGGTAGCCTGGGTGGCAGTGAATGGGATGTTAAGGTTTGCTTCGATAAACGCGCGTTACTCCGTTTGGAAGCCCTCCGAGACCTCTTCTAACTGTGAAGTCCATCACCAAGAGACTCAGAGCCAGCCTGCGAGTGCCAGAGAAGGGCAACGAAGCTGGGGAAGGGTCTGGAGCACAAGTGCTGTGAGGAGTGGCTGAGGGAGCTGGGGTTGTTCAGCCTGGAGAAGAGGAGGCTGAGGGGAGACCTCATCGCCCTCTACAACTGCCTGAGGGGAGGGTGCAGGGAGGTGGGGGTCGGTCTCTTCTCCCAAGGAACAAGCGATAGGACGAGAGGCAGTGGCCTCAAGTTGTGCCAGGGGAGGTTTAGATTGAATATTAGGAAAAACTTCTTCACGGAGAGGGTTGTCAAGCACTGGACCAGGCTGCCCAGGGCAGTGGTGGAGTCCCCATCCCTGGAGGTATTTAAAAGCCGGGCAGACGAGGTGCTTAGGGACATGGTTTAGTAGTGGACAGGGACGGTTGGGCTCGATGATCTTAAAGGTCTTTTCCAACCAAATGATTCTATGAAGTGAGTTTATGGTCTCTGTAATGAGCTCAGGAGATCTTTACTTTTGATGGAAAATGCTGATTTAATTCAAAGAAAACCAGCATGAGTAAAGGTTCCTCAAGCTGTCTAAACCCTGCCTTGGTGCTCTTGCTGGCCGGGCACCGAGGCGCTCCTCAGGCTCGACTGCAGCCTGGCTCCCACCCGGCCCAGCAAGAGCTGGCCTTCGCGTGCGAATGACGGGAGCCGCTGGAGCCCGGCCTGCGGGATGCTGCGGGGAGACGCGGCAGGGGCCGGAGGAGCTTCTGACCCCTCCTGCAAGAGCTGATAAAATGTCTGTGTGCAGGCAGCACTGGGTCATCTGCTCTGCACCAGTCCTTCCAGTGATGTTGTTGATGAGAGAGAATTAATCACTATAGGTGAGAATGGCAAGAACTATGATAAAACTCTGTTATAATTCCAAGTTGGGGTTTAAGTGTTAATTAACGGGCACCTTCCAAGGCAGGATAACGTTACAGTGACGATTTTCTGTCAGGAATCCCATCTTTACTAATTAATCTGGTATTTAGTGTAATAGCCCGGACCATAATGAACTTAAATTATTGAAAAGAAATACATAAAGCCTTTATTAATCATTAATAGCATCTGCCTGGTGTATTATTTTAATAAAGTTCCATGACCTGTAAGATTAACAGAGGACCCAAGGGAAAAGGACGCAGAATGGATGATCAAATAGGAAGAAATCAAAAGCATTTGAAGAGTTCATTTCTTCGGTTTCAATTTACTTTCAACCTCATGAACGGCAGCAGGGGCATAAAGCCTTTCCAGATTTGACCACTAAGTGAGGGTCCTATCGCACGAGAAGGAAGGGCCACAGCAGGATTGCTGAGCCGCAGCGCACCTAACATCTCGTCGAATGTAAAATGTCTTTTTGCTTTCTGGCAGCGAAGCGAAACTCACACCAAAGACTCTTCAAACGCACTGTCTGAAAGGGAAACCCGTCCCAGCTCAGTGCACGTAACGTTTGAAAGGGGCTGAGTGAAATGAAGGTTCTGGGTGGTCAACCGGAGATTTTGAACCCGGTGGGGTCCAGTGCCACTTCAGTTACCAGCTGTAATTCTAAGGTGAGCTTGTAAAGAGGGATGTCGTTATTTGAAAGGGAAGGGTCGCGTGGCAATTCCTCATAGACTTGCACAACTGTGCTGGAATAAGCTTTGGCGTCTTATAAACAATATATCGCCGTTCAAAAACGTCACCCAGGGTATTCCAAAAAACCTGCTCCTTCCTACATACCCAGCATGGTCCCGGCTTGTGCCGATGGGGCACCACCAGAGCTCTTACTAGTCGCTTTGGCTGGCTCTAGGTAAATCAAGTGGCTTTCTAGTTTCCTTACGGTGCTGGCTGTCAAATTCCATTGCAACTGCAGCCACAGGGGTCCAGAAATGAACATTTGACACATGTACCGATAATTGCCCACGTAGCCAAATGTAAGTCGTCCCTGACATCACACACAGAGCTCTATCGCAGATCCTACGTTTTAGGTGCGCTATTCTTTCAGTACAAGGATGCGTTTGCCTTTGCTATATTTTGTAATGCTTATATCCACTTCCAGACTGTTTAGGCCTCCACCCTTCCAGGAATGAAATGAGATCATTTGCTCCAAAACCATCAGCCTCCCATCTTTTGCTCTGCTTTGACCTTGCAACCTCCAAACTCTGTTATTTACTGATGTATTTTTGAGTCGTGGCAGGGTGAGCAGATGCCCCTACACTTCTGGATACACACATTACCGTAAGTTTGGTTTTACTGGCCCAATTATTACAATACCTGGACAGATGACAGTCTTGTTATGTGGTTTTTTAATTTTTGCATGGCAATGGGTATATATTTTATAAAAGCACATTCTTGTTATTTCTTTGGAACTGTGTGGTCTCTAGATAAAAGCAATAGCACCTTGATCCTTCCCATTTACGATCGTTGCTCTACCTCTGTCAGCCATTCTGCCTTTTTTGGAGCACTGATGCACTTTTGAATTAAACATTTTCAATTTTTAAATCCGCAAGGCTCCAGGTTCCCTTAAGCTAAGACATCTGAAAAACCATCACATTTTCAGCAGCCGCTGGCCCCCTGCCTTGCAAAGTAACGTTTTGATTCGGCATTCCTCTGCGCTTTGCCGCTTCGCGAGGGGTCGTGTCAGGAACTTCACGTTTCAGCTCTGCCCTTTGCTCGCTGGCTGAGTGACCCGATTTCCTTTGGCTAGGACATCATCTCGTGTACAAATTGACTGCATAGCGCTGTTTAACAGACAGACACACAGTGCTCTTACAGAGGGTAAATAGACTGGAAATGTTGAATTCCGCTCGTATTTAAAAGAATCAGCACAGAGGCAGGAAAACAAACCATCTAGCGCAGAACACAGCCATGCTTCATGCTCACTGCCTGTTGGCTCACAAGTGAGAGAGAGATAATTACCAACCATCTTCGCCTCTGTAAAATATTTCTACAAGTAACAGGAGAAAATAATCTCTGACAAGCCATTCCCCTGCCGGCATGTCTTCTCCTCTAGGAGCCAGCTTCTCTCGTGCCCATATTCTCTGGTTTCAAAACCTTTATGTGTCGTCACCCGCAAGTTCTCCAGCACTGAAATCTCTGTGCATCGGAAGTGTTAATGTGGGAGCTTTGAGTACAGACGCAGAGGAGGGAGTTAACTTTGCTGTTGGTGTGATTGGTACGGCAGAGTCCACTGAGCAAAGACCACGGAGCAATTAGCCAGCTATAGGCAGGTCTCAGCTATAGGCAGGTCTCAGCTATAGGCAGGTCTCAGCTATAGGCAGTCGCAGTGCTTTGCCAATCCTAAGTACCTTCCTTCATCTCAAAATACTTCACACTGCTTTACCAACCCTATTTGCTGAACCCTTGGAGGCAAATTCCTTTGTCCCCAGCGATCCCTCTCTGCTCCAGTAGCTCAACTACTTCGTGGTGACCATCGCTTCGTCCTAGGACTGGCTATGAGACGAGATGAGGCGGGGTGACTGAGCACAGGCCAGGTCTATGCAGGATATGGCCGCGCTGGACGACATCCCCTGCACCTCTTTGCCGTGCTGTGGTCGCCTAGGAAGCTGGCTGGTTTTCACAGGGGAAGTTCACAGCTTGCTGTATGCAACCAAATGTTTGAGCAGTGTCACAGCCTGGTGACATTTGCTGCTTAGCAGTGATTGAAAGTGATGAAAACAGGCCAGCTATACACCGAGGCAAGTATGTCAATAACTACGTAGCTCGAAAATTATGATCAAATACGCCCAACTTCCACACTTCAAGGTGTGCACAAGGGAATGCACGTAGAATCGTAGAAAAGGTTGGAAAAGACCCCTAAGATCATCCAGTCCAACCGTCAACCCAACCCTACCATGCCTACTATAGCATGTCCCGAAGCGCCACGTCTACACGTTTTTTGAACACCTCCAGGGATGGGGACTCCACCACCTCTCTGGGCAGCCTGGTCCAATGCTTGACCACTCTTTCAGTAAAGAAATTTTTCCTAATATCCAATCTAAATCCAAAATTTCTAAATATCCAATCACATATGAGGCAGGAGACTTTCCCAATGTCTCTCCTTCTACTTCGTAGTTGACTAAGAGCCTTTGACCACTAACGAAGGCAAAATACCTGACTATGAAGACCAACACCCTCCGGTGCGGCAGCAAGCGAGTGGCAAGACCGGACAGCCCAGTGTCATGAAATGGAGTATCAGGGATCTCGCAGTTTTGCTCTTCTCTGGCACAGCAAGAACATGCTGCCAGGCAGTGTTTCCCAAGTTTCTGCGTAGTTAAATCTGCTTCCCCTCACACAAAACCTCCTGCGCAAACCTGGCGGAGGTGGGACTGGTTTTCTCTGACAAATTGTGCGGTGGCAGACGGAGAAGGGGCGACACAAAAAGCCCGGTGTTTATTAATGCTATTACTACTCACAGAGTCCGTGTACGCAGTCACAGTGGTCACTGCACCATCTCTACTGAAAACTTCAGGCAATAAGAAAGAATAAAGCTTATCTGCAAGAAAAAACAATGCCAGCAGAAAGGCGGCAAACATGAGAAGAGAAGGCTGCGGGGAGACCTCAGTGCGGCCTTTCAGTGCTTAAAGGGGGCCTCTAGGAAAGATGGGGACAGGCTTTTTAGCAAGGCCTGTGGTGACAGGACAAGGAGCAATGGTTTTAAACTAAAGGAGGGCAGATTTAGGCTGGATAGAAGGAAGAAATGTTTTACACTGAGGGTGGTGAAGCACTGGAAGGGGTTGCCCAGAGAGGTGGTGGAGGCCCCATCCCTGGAAACATTCCAGGTGAGGTTGGACGGGGCTGTGAGCAACCTGATCTGGTTAAAGATGTCCCTGCTCACTGCAGGGGGTTGGGCTGGATGGCCTCGAAAGGTCCCTTCCAACCCAAAGCATTCCATGATTCTATGATTCTACGATGCCCAGCCCTGTGCCGAGGAAAAACTGGTTGTGTGCCTGGATTCTCAGCTGGCACCGGCAAAGCAGCTCCCAGCCCGAAGCGTGGTACTGACTCCACAATTAAATGGGTTTTGTTTGCGGGCCTTTGCTTCCCTGGGGAAACCCTCCGTTTGGGTGAGACATATACGCGAGCAGGGTGCCTAACGGGAACGATGTGTTGCACTAATCCACCAGCCGCACGGCCCGCCGTTCTCGGTGGTAGATCTTTATAGGAGCATTTCTGCAACGAGAGCGCCATGCAGCAGCCACCTGGACCAGGACCAGGGTTGGCATGAACCAAACGTGACCCATCTTTCCCACGCAGAGGCGCAACCGGGTACCAAGCAGAGACAAGATATCGTTCTGCTTCTTCGTCTCAGGGATACCTCCTAGTTCGTCAAAGTTCCTACTGCTGCATCGTCTCCAGGCAAGTTGTCTATTGCCAGAACCATTCCCAAACCTGCTTTTCTGGTCTTTTCCTGGGTGGACAGGTTAATTCCTGCTGTCCCAAGCCCAGCCTTGCAACTCTGTCACCACTAGAAAGAGTCCGGCTTAGATGTGTTAAAATCCAGCCGGGTATGACGTGTCTCTAACTGGTAGGAAGCTCTCTGTAGGTAGGATTCGATACTGGGAGCTCCTACAGACCCTGCAGGCTGTGAATTTAACCATCTTTCTCTCTCGGACCAGCTCCATCCTCCTGCCCGCCTCCCCTCCTTTCCCTGGGCCGTGCAGGCCGTGAGCTCCAGGGCCAGGGCACCATTTACCACTGCGCAGACACAGCACTCGTGCAGCAAGCTCTGGGCACAAGGATGCAGGAGCTACCCCGACACAAACATTAAAGTCACGCAAACATGAAAAAGGTCACTGCAATTCCAGTACCTCTGCCCCTTTTTTCTCTGTGAGCTTCTCTCCCTTCCCATTTTCATGGGTTTGATTTTCTCAGACTCTCCCCGCTTTACACTTCTCTCTCCCTCTTTTTTCACACTTCTCCGATCTGCTGGAACTTCCACAGATGTAGCTGCTTCTACAGTGAGAGATGGGCCTGTTTGTCCATGAAAAAAAAAATCTGTGCGAGGAGGAGCTCTCGGGAGGCACACGCTCTCCGATTTCCCACAAGAGCCCATGGTTCCTAGGGGCTGAGAAAGTGGAGGAAGCGATGGTTGAATCATTTGAATTTGGGAAAAAAACCCCACACATCTCCAGCGACCCAAGCAAAATGACAAAGGGAAAACTGTGCAGATGGAAGGGAATAAACAGCAGCGAGGAGCAACGGGGACAAAGAAGCGAGACCCGCTCCCAGAGCTGACTTACCAGGGAAAGATCAAACCCACATCTCGATATATTCAAGCATACTTTGTAAAGATGCAGTTCTGCTCTCCAAATCTGCAGGGACTGGTAACGCCTCCCAATAGAAACTTAATTTGAGGACCGAACTGCGAATATGCCAAGTTCCTTTTTTCCCTTATGTTTCAAGACATACTAGATGTATCACAAATGCAAACTTGAATAGTTTACAAAAAAATACAGGTTTGCAATTGCAGCTATTAATTTGTATTTATTCTTTTGGGTTTTTACCCCTTTTGTTGTCACAAGACTTACATGAAGAAATCAGATACTTGTGCCTGTCGTTTTTGGAAGCGCTTTGACTGAGCGTCAATCTGATTATTTACCGCTGCGCCTGCACCAGAAATTAGCACGTAAACATGCAATCTGTTGTATTTCAAAAAGGAAAAAAAGAAAAGTAGCAGATATGATAGATATATGGAAAAATGTCTGTACAGTTTCACAAGCTGCCTTTGGAACTGAACCAAGCAATTAATACCAGGGAGTTTCCATTAGCTCTTAGATTTGATGGCTGCTAGCAATGTTTATTTAGTCTCTATTGGAAAAAAGTTATCACATTTTGAGGTGACTTCGCGTGATCTATTCTGTTTAGTAAATATTTGCCTTAAACACATTTAACAAGAGTCTTTTCCAAGATGATCAATCTGTGTTTAGACTTGCTGATGGAGGCAAACTTGAAAGTGATCCCAGCACAGATCACAAGTACGAGAGAAGCCCCAGAGCCCCCAGCAGAAGAGACCCCAAGGAGACAAAAGCCAACCACACACCAGGTCACCGGTCCGGGCAGAGAAGAAGCGTGGGCAGAGCAGCTCCCCGCGGGAACACTCGGCGAGATTTAACTCTGCCTTGAGGTCCTGGTCTTCTTCAAACTTAATTCAAACAGTCAGGGCACCGACCAACTAACAAGCCGTTCTCTTTTCCCTCCAAGAAAATATGTCTCCCTTGTCCCATATTTACAGGCAGGAATGAAATGTCGTTCCCAAACTGGAAATACTTTTTACTTTTGTCCAGACTTTTTGGATCAGATCCAAGCCAAACATTAACGGCATGCGTCCCCGCAGCGCACAAATCACCACATCCTCCCTCGCAGGGTTTCTGTCTCCATCCAAAGACAACGAGACCTAAGTCGCATTGCGCAGGGGGGCACTGATGCAAACCTTTGTACCCAGCACGCATGTTCAGCCTTCCTCACACAAGCGGAAAACAGCCGAGGCATGACATTTCCTCCCTGTCAGTCTCCCCGTTTATATTTCATTGACATTTCTCAACACACTCTAAGCAAATTATTCAACAAGCCTGATACCTGCGGAGAGAGGGCGCACGAAACACCTCTCTAGCCAGCGGACCATCAATAACATCCTACGTGGATCGATGAATATTTTCCATTAGTGTCACTCAGCCTGTGATGAGGAATGGAAGGGGAGCAAGGATATTGAAATTATTTTCTCAAGCAGTATGTGACGTGGAGCATGGCTGAACGGCACGCTCCGTGCTCAACTCACCCACCACGGCGCGGGGATGCAAAGACGCTATCGCATGGCAAGGCCCGCTCTCTGCTAACTTCAGCAGCAGCTATTAGGTTAATCCCGTACCGTCTCAGTCCACAGGTTGTTTATTCTTTAATAAATAGCTTATTCGTGCTCACCGAGTTCAGGATCTTCGTTACAATAGCACCCGGAGTGAGTCCCCTGACAGCCCCACCATGACACAGCCTGAACTGAGCATCCCAAGGAGCCTGTTCCTGCCCGTTCCCACAATTTCCTGGGGATAAACTCAGTGCAGCTCCGTTATTGAAAGCTCAGGAGCAATTAAACTACTGGCAGTAATTTCAGACGGAGCAGGGCAGTGTGGATGGGTACAGAGGTGGGCACAGCCCTTCTGCTATCTAGGGAAGGGTCTCATCACTGAACGAAACAGTTGGGTGTCACCGCTGAGCCTGCGAGTCCTGGAAAACCGAATGATCCCAGTCTGCCCCTCACTGCAGGCGCTGCTGTGAGTTATTAGCGATGAAAGGACTTTCTGCAGCCCACAAGTCCATTACCAGAATGCCAGAGCTTCAGCCTCCTCTGAGAGAAGCCTGTGCCAGGCTTCTTAATAACTGTGACCTTGCAACTCTGACCGCCACTGCTTCAGTTTTGGTTTGGGTTACTGGAATGCTGTCATGTCCCAGAAGGTCCAGAAATCAACAGATTAAAAATTGTTCACAGAACAATGACATATTCTCAGGAGAAGAAGCCTGTCAAATGTACCAGAAATTCTAAGCAAACCTCAAAATACTTGACTTGAGTTCTGGTTTTATTTTGTTTTCCCTTGGGAATGAAAAAAAAAAGTGTTGTATCATGCCTAGTGCACTAAAACCACAGTATGAATTAATAATTTTAGCAATATACACCTAAAAACTACTTTGAACCTCCGAAAAAATCCTCACGACACAATTCTGTAATGACTCTTTAGCAAATGCATCTCAGGAAAAACCAACAGTAATATCCTATGCTGAAGCATATTTTTCTCATTCTACTAAATCCTGTTTCCAGAGTCCAAAGGGTCAGGGAAAAAACTTACTACATCATTGCCTCCAGATATTTTGATTTGAAATCCTAGCAAGTTACTTGTGCTGGCGTCAGTTTAACACATTCATGTATTAGCTGCCGCTCCTTCTGTTTAACAAGGAGATGATAAGAATGAGAAATGGAAAACCCGAAGCCTCCATTCTTACATGTGCTAACTCCTGCTTACCCTGCTCCGACATAAACCCACATCTATAGCGCACCCGAGCCTTTGCTGTGTTGCAGGAGAGAGGCAACACAAATGTAACTCAGACCCTGCTTGAATACATCTGGTCTACCTTTGCTGCTCTTGCAGAAGTGTGCCGCCCTAGTTTTCGGGTATCGAAGAGGAGGTAACTACGTTTCGGAGACGGCTGCAGAGACGTTACCTGCCGCAGCGAGATGGTGGTGCAACGCGGAGCAAGCGCGAGATGATCGGCAGAGCACCAAGTACCCGTTCTGCTCCTGAAACCACATTATCGATTCAGAGGTGAATATTTATTACAGCAAAGGATAGGCAGTAGTGGTCAAACAGCAAAAATCGCAGATTGAGGACTCAGAATGATTTGCCTGTTTGCTTTATCTCTTTAGTTCATGACAGACCAGCCTTTTTAGCAGTTTCCAAGTGTAACGCACATCGACAGCATGCCTTGGTCGAAATGCAAGAAAATATAACTAAAGGCAGGCCTCCCTCTGCATCCTACTCATAGGGGCTCCCTGATAAGCTTTAATTAAAGATTTGACCTTGGCCTTTGTCTGAAGAAGGAACAGAAGTATGAGATGCTGCGTAATTGCTGTCAGAAGTGGCTTAACTCATTAAACGTCTGCATGAGGAACCTTCTCCAGTTCCTGGTGTTGCCAGGTCGGCTTTAAGGAAATTAAAATCCTAGGTCTTTGTAATCAGCCTTACAGTCAGTTGGGTGATAATTAATGAACATCTTTGACATCATTAAGCCACTCTGTACTCCTGCATCACCAGTCAGCATTAATTATAAGGGCGGCATTAGGAACAGCACTGAAGCGTTGGAGGGAGGAGCTGCTGGAGCGAGGAGAGAGCGGAGGGCTGCAGGAATCCCATGAACCGGAAAACACCTAGCGCTTTCTGCTGCTAAATGGGCAGTGTCCTCCGGAATGCATCCGAATCACTGCATATATTCACAGGTGTCAGGGGCCCCTGCTGCTGACCATTGCAAAACCATGAGTTTATCCTTACAAACCACCCTAAAGGTCAGGAAACACCATTTTCGATGCCTTATAAGTGGGAATGGAAACACATAAGGATGCATTCAGGATCAAAAGAAGAATTGGTGTAAGAATTAGAAACAAAACTCTGATTTTTTTGTTTGTTTGTTTGTTTTTTGCACCATTGAAGAAAAGTGCTCCCCCCCGCAGGGGTAAAGCTGGTTTCAGCATGAGATAAATGCTCATGAACTTGCCCGAGACCTTCGGAAAGTACCCAGAGACACCAGTGAAGAGCAGCGTAACAACCTGAACAGCGTCCCAGGGAATCGCGCTACTCACAAGACTGATCTCATTTTACTCACAGCTTGTATGATCCACCTGGGTACTCCCGGCACGCTCAGCAGTCCCACGCAAGCCTTCCGTCTGCGTGTAGCAGCCTATTTGAAATCCTCAGGAATAAGCAGGGCTGGTGCCTTTTCTTGTACCTGTGATGCTCACCGGCAGCACAGACATTTCTTGACTGTTCAGACGCACCTGCGTGCCTGCCCTCCGTAAGTAGAGAGCACAATCTCAAAGGTTTGCCTGTAATTCATGAAACCCAGAGATCTGGTATTGGATCTGACAATCAGGAATAACACGCGGATCGTTTTTATGCGGGAGCTTGGAAGTGAGCTAAATCAAAGAGAATTCTGACATAGGTTAGGTGATCCCTGAGATAATTACTGAGTATACTGAGCAGAGTAGTGTTTACCTACATATTAACGCGTCTCCCCATATATTTATCTGCGAGGTTATCAGACCCTCTCACACTGCCCTCTGGTTCCTCTAGGTTTGCGCCCGATCATTAATGTTTGCTCATTACGCAGCTTCTCAAGCTGGGCTTTTACCTTTCCACTCAGCCTACCCTAGGACTTAATTCTGGGGTTAAGGTCTCTAATGAGCCAGCAGTAATTTGACATTTACATTAAAAACACCAAATTCTCTTTCAGAAAGAAAATGTTTCTATTCCATTCCAGTGGTAGGAAAGCTCTGCAGGCAAAGATGGGTGTTGCTGAGGTTCCCACTCTTATTTCGTGGGCTCTTTGAGTGCCGGGGCGTTTTCACTGCCTTTATTCCTGACAGCCAACGCTTTCTACTTGTGGCAAATGACACGGACAGACACCAAGCCAGCCGCCGTCCATGGAGAACGGTGTTGCTTTGGCTTTGCTGCGGTAAGATGATTCTGCAAACTTTGCTGAAAGCCCCGGTTTCCAGCAGCAGCTGTGATTTCAGTGTTCCCGCTGGGCTGCCTCTTTGCCCCTTTGTTATTTGTCTCTCCTGTAGATGTTGTCAGAGTGAGACCCCTTCCCCTGGAAACCCCTGTCACTTTAGTAATAAATAAACAAAGCTTATCAGTGATGGACTTTCTACTGATTACTTTTCCAAAATTATCCGGACAACAATCAGTCAGTCCTCTTCAGATAGGAAAGGTAGATTGTGTTGAGTGGGCTTCAATCCTTCTCTGCCGAGGTGTGTGTTTGTTTTCCCCCCCTGAAGAGGTATTTTCACTTTGGAGCTAGAACTGCAGAACAGTTTGTCATCCCTGAGCAACAGAGGGAGCTGGAGAGAAGAATCTGGATAGTCAATAGGTCAGCCCAGCTTGCGGAAACATAGGTGCCACCCCAATGGGGTGAGCGTAGGGAACGAAGGGCAGTTTCATATTTGGTTTTGTAACATTTACTGCCCGTTGCCCCGAAAAATCCTGATGGAATATGTAAAACCCAAACTTTCCATTTCTGAATGGCTTGGGTTTTCTTCTTCCTCCTCCCTAACGAAGTCCAGGCCCTCTAAGAGCTGGAAAACATCAAACGTGCTGGTCCCAGGGGCCCCTTCATTCGCAAGGCCACCTGATGGCTTGGACCCAGTCAGATCTCAGGCGCTGAGCAGGAGACTCCCTCTTTTAACTTCAATTCACGTTCCTCTCACATCACGCCCTTGCGGCATGGATGCTGCTTCTCTCCCACGTTGGGATCCCATATACCAGGTGCTACTGGACGATGGATCCGTGCACGTCAGCCTCTGCTGGTGCCGGGCTTCCCACAGTGGGGGGGTCCAGCCCCCCCCAGCCCTGCTTCAATCCCAACCCTCGGGCTCTTCTCTGGACTGCTGTATCTTTCTTCATCTGTCAAAACTGGGGTCACTTCTGCAGCTCCAAATGAGTCTAACTTAAGGATAGAATCAAGTCTGACAGGCAAATATATGGAAAATGCCGTATGGAATATCGCTGGGTTCATTACCCAGTTATAAATCATAAAATGTTGAGCGCAGACTTGCCAGGTATCAGAACAGAGGCTGGGGGGAACCAGATGCCAAAGTTCCAAAACGTGCTACCTCCCACCGCAGTCAAAGGCAACGCCACCTCATCGCCAGGCTACCGGGAACGATCCTGCATTGACTGATGGCTAGACTGGAAGATACAAGAGGTCTTCAACATCTGATCTCTATAACTCTAAGGTAGATGCCAAGGGAAGGATTCCAGGGTCTTAGGAAGAGGAAGGAGCTTCCTCAAGCCAATCCTAGCAGCGTGGCTGGAGAATTAAAACATGTTTCCTGACATTAAGAAACTGGTATCCTCATAAATCCTTTGCCCCATCTCTCTGCTGATTCAGCACCTTCCCCCCGTCCCGCAGCTCCAATTTGTGTGTCAGAACCCAGGTCCTCTGGAGCAGCCTTTTGGGAGTCTGTTTTCCTTTCTTACGGCCTTGGCTGTGCAAACTCAATGAAAATGCCATGCTGAGGCTGACTCCAGGCACCAAGCATCACGACATACTTGTAGTACAGGCCATTGCGACAGCGCCGGTAGATGACATCTGGTACTGGGGTGACCAGATCCTGCCTTCATGTTTAGACACACTGATCTGGGCCCCTGGGATCTTCTACGGACACCCTCTAATAGAAATCTTTTTCTAGTGAAAAGCCCTTTGATCTTAGCACACAGCTTCGTAGATTGGAAGGAGATAAGGGAAGGAACACCTCTGTGTTTCTTGAGTCTCAGCAATACTCGGAGCGTTATCTGAACTTTCAGGTCCCGTGTGGTTTTGTGCACTCCCTGCTTGCGGCTTACCCGCTTCACTCGCGTCTCGTGTGGCCCACGGATCGCTTGGCATTTGCTAGCTCTTTACAGCAATCTTGGCGTCCTGGCCAAAAGGCCAAGGGCAGTAAAGCAACCTGGAGCAATCCCCGTGTTTTTGCACACTGGAGCACAGACTCATTTCCAGGAGGAATTTGACATGACTCCAGGCAGGGTTTCTAAGTACACAGACTGTTGTTTTTTTAATTTCTTCTTTTTTTTTTTTTTTTTAAACATACATTACTCCAAGGCTGGACCCTCAGACAACTCTACTAGGCTGCACATCCACTTCAGACGATGCTATCCCTACCTGAGCAACGTTCTCCATCTCTTACTGAATCAGCTATTAAGCACAGGACTGGTTTCACCTATTTTGTGCTCGGAGGAAGACCGGGATCAGAACACCAGGAGGTGCCGGGGGGAGAAGGGCAGCCTGCCAACAGACGTATGCAGAGACAGGCTGGCGTAACGCTGCAGCAGGGAGATGGCGAGCAGGACCGGAGCGGTGTTGGTATTGCAGGGTAGGGCTGCAATCTGTGCATGGGAAGAGATGAACGTAAGAATCCAGCATTGCTCTCAGCTCTGAGCAGGACCATTAACCTTCCACAGACATGGTAAATAGATAATGCAAGAAAGAAAAACCTCGTTCAGAGCATGGATCCGAGGCCTGGAGAAGTGCAGAGGAGATACCAGGGTTCCTGGCAATAGCGCTGCTTTGTTTTTCAGTGAACAGCGTCTGCCTCTGCCGTAAAGTTCTTTCTTCCCTTTTATCAATGCACCGTTCCAATAAAGCGCTCAAACCCCCCGTTACCTAAGAAATGACAGAGAACCATTGATCCGAGGGGAAAATCGAACTGCAAGTAAACCACTTGTGTTTACTCTGACCTCAGCCGATTTTTACAACTGTCAATTCATCATCTTTTTTTTCATTTAATCAATCAACCCATTGCAATTAATTGAAATGTATGTATGCAAAATGGCAAACGCTTCTCTCGGGAAGGGCCTTGAGGGAATGTGCTGTCAGCAGCAGTGCTCTGGAAAGCTTTTTCCATTTATATAAACGAATAAACACAAATACTGATGACTTCATGGCCTGAATATTAATGCAGATAATTAAACATGTTTATTCTGGCAGGTCGCAGCATGCCAGGGCCTGGCCTGGGGAGGCTCCGTAAACAGAACCTCCTCCCCGAGCCTCTTGCTATTGCCTGCGCTGCGTGAATGGGTTCTGGGCCCTGGATTTATCTCCACAGAAAGGTGGGAAGGGGAGGCACAGAGGCAGTCAGATAGGAAAGATAACGATACGCAAGACACAGATGAAATTTCCTCCTCCTTTTTGAGTCAGCTTGTTAACATCTAGGTAGCGGAACAAGCCCGGCCTGTTGCTTTGAAATTGTAACCGAGGCTGAAGCGTGGCTCCTGCTGCCGGGTGGTTATAGTCTCGCATGGGTACGTTACGACTACCACCAGCAGGCTGGAGTAGCCTCTGGCCCTCTTCGCAATGCACCTCTGGGAGTCTTCCCAAGCAAAGTCATGCCCAAGTGGAAGCAGCAGGCCTGGGCTTGAAGCACGCTGCCCAAAACAGTCCTGACCTCTGCCGTAGCACTGCCCCAGCACCTGCGGCAGCGCTGCTGGGACGAGAGGAGCAGGGACACAGCCTCTAGTGGGCATTAGCTTTTGTGGGGCAAGGCTCTGCGCATACGTGGGGCTCTGTCAGTGCTGCAGGCTGTCGAACCAGGCTGTGTTACTGCAGTTACCTTTTCCTTCATGCCCACTTAGGCACCTCTACACCATGCTGTGGCCCCAGCACCTCATCAGGCACGTCCACCTCCACTCCAGCAGCACCCTTCTCCCAGTTGTTCCCAGCGCTTAGCTACTCTGTACATTGTTCTTTTAGAGTTATGGGCTTTATGATGAGTTTTGGATGTGTCGGGGAAAGGAAAACCTTTTCAACCAGTTGGCAAGACTCTGTCCCTTCGGAAAACTGGCCCACATTTCACTCAGGAGCACATTTCCCTCCCATCACAAGCCCACTGAACACTTTCTATTTGGAGTCAAGGCCAAGAAGTATGTCCAGGACAAGAAAAAGTTCACACATCTCCCAGTCATAGCACTGTGAACGGTTCCAGTCGGTGGCTATCCTTTTCCAGCCTTCTACCTCCATTTACAGGATCAATTAAAGACAGTTCATGTAGAGATATTGGTTTCCACATTTTTTATCCGACGGAGGTATGAGAAAATTACACTGTGCCTCTCTGTATGGTTACTCCCAGCACTGTGGCTTAGCCTTGGCTTTTTACAGCTGTTTTTGGTAGAACCCTCCATAATCGTGGAGATTTAAGAAATGCTCTGTAGGTCAGGTGTAAGTCCGTGTCTTTACTTGTTTACCCGTGTACGCTTTCCCCACATCTAGCCAGATTCTCAGCTGCTTGGTTTTCATTTACAACAGCAGAAAGCATTGTACTTGCTATGGGACCACGGCAGGGGAAACCGCAACCCCTGTAGTCTGGTTGCCAGAGTCAAATTAAGATTAAGAAGGGGTCAGTGGTTTTTAGAAAACTGCATGGTGATCAGCAAGATAATGAGCTGCTACAGTAAAACAGAGAGTTTGCTAGGCAGGGCTCTGCCAGCAGTTCTTTGATTAGTATTGCCAGCACACACTTGCACAGATGCACGTCTGGTTGCTTGGCTAAGGGTAGAGACAATTCAGCCTTCTTTCCCCCTCCTCTGCAACTCTCAAGGGGAGTATTAACTGCACAAAACCTCTCTACACAAACCACACAAGCCTCTCTACAATTCACTGACCAGACGAAAAATAAAATTAATAATTTAAAAATTAAAATTCATATTTCTGTGCTCAGCCATTCTCAAGGAATGGGTACAGAACTCTATATATGATACACTGAATAGTCTAAAAGTCTGCATCCTTTATGGGGACTCAGCACTGAGACTTCTTCCTGGGACAAGGGAAAATAAGTTTCCAGTAGGTTTCCTTCATCTGCTGATCTCGAGCAAAAGCCTGGTGAGGAAGCAGGGCATAGGCTATAGGATCGTGTGCACTAGACATAAGAACTTAGTTCCCCAGACCAGCATCAAGTAGGCAGGCCAGACCTGATGCTTTGAACAGAGGGACACCACCACCACCAGCCTCTGGAGTTCCCTCCAATGTCAAAGCCCTCCAATCCAAGTAAAGGCTCTAGTTCCCTGCCATGACAAATAATCACAATCACCAGGTGAGAAGCAGGTTATAGAAAATTCTTTGAAGATTCCCCTCACGCACACTCAGTTCCAGCCACAGTGACAGTCTGTCAGCACTTGGTTGATGGTGGGGCTTTGGGCACCAACTCCTCTTCCTCTAAAGTATAAGCTTTTGATCTACGTTTGACAGGTTTGAGGAGTTTCTCTCGCCAGTACCGATGATTTTCCCCAAGAGATTACTTAAGAACCAGAGCCTCAGTGAATCAAAAAGTCCTCCAAGCCAGGAATGAGAAATGTATGAGTGCAAGCAGAGGGGGAAGACTCCACGCACCTCCTAAGAAAGCTTCTGGAGAGGTTCTTATGAATTGGAGACAGTGAACAAAGGCATTAAGAGCTCGTGGGAAACGGTTGACCCAGCATCCCTGCAGGAGTAGTATAAATAGCTGCCCTGATTCACTGCATTCACACTGGATCAGTCTGCCCTTTGTCAAATCTTGCTTGGCAAGTGCTTGGAAAGCATCTCAGCAGCAGCTCTGCCAGCTTCAGGAGAAGGCTCAAGCTTACTCCAGGGTTTCTGCACCTCTCCACCAAACGGGCTCCCACAGCCTGGCCTGGCTGGAAGAGCTAAGCCAGACCCTAATACAGCTAATGTCGTTGGCAAAGGAGCTAGCTCCAAGCAGCAAGCGTACAGTACAGTGCTGTGCACCAACACCAGCTTGAGCTGAAATGGTGCTTTTATCTAGGTCACAAACTGCATTTCAGCAGGGTTCGTTAGCAGGACACAGCCATGTGCTGGTAGCGTTTCTATCTTTGGCTCACTGTTTGACTCGTGAGGGTTTTCTGCTCAGCAAAACCTGGCACAGTGTGACACATACAACTTTCCAGCCTAACACAGACCCACTACAGCGTAGCCCTGACTGAAGCACTTCATCTGCTGGAAGTTCAGCACCACCCCTTCAAATCTTCAACAGGCTGCTAGAGCAGAGCCCACAGGTAAACCAGCCACAGCCTCCACCCAAATCCAGCTAGGGCAATTCTCCCTGTCTTTAGGACAGGGCGCTGATGTTGTGAGCCTCTGTTTGCAGATGTGTCTTCATCAGCCAGCTTGGAAACACCCGGCACAGGCATGTGAACACAGGGGATTGCGCTGTACGCATCTGCAAGATGCATGCATGGAAACTCGTTGGTACTGATGCAGCATTAGTATTTCTGGACATTTTGGTTCACAGGGAAGAGAATTTAGAGGTTGCTTGGGAGATGCTCAAACAGACACAGTCTCAGATTTCATTAGGTGAAAAAGCATCCAGGAATCTGTTTGCTGCACGGATTGTGACTAGACAGAAACAGAAAGGACTGTAATGAGCATGAGCGTACTGACTACAAGCCCATCCTGTCCGATGGAAACCCTTGCACGGCAGGCACAGTGAGCCAGTACTCCAGAGAGTCAGAAGAATTAGCTGTGCACCTGAACAGGTTTTTTTTGATGAACAGTAGCACTCCAGCAGATATAGTGAAGCCAGCTCTTGTGTTGTAGGGCACCATCCCCACAGCGAACTGGAAGGAAAGAACTGTTTCACCGTACAGCTTGGTGCAACTGAGCACAGCCTTTCTTTTGTGGTTTTCATCCAGGAATGGGGTACTGATCAGGGAAGGAGGGAAAAAAAAAACCAAACCAGTCAGACCAAAGGTTGTTTTTCACAAAGAGGTGTATGAAGATTTGACAAGTTAAGTACTTCATTTCAAAGCCTACAATAACCAGAGTTGCAGCTCATTTAAAAAAAAAAAAAAAAAAATCCCAGCAACAGTTTCTCCTGCAACCTTTTGACTTCCAACAGCAACTTCACTACTGGAATTGTTCCTCTGCAGGCAGGCACCATGTCACCTTAACATCAGAAGTCCATGTCAAGCCAGATGCCTATCCTGAGTTGCATTCAGGTCTCCAGCCTCTCTAAGGGCTAAGTGCTACAGTTATTTAGCAGGCCTGGCAGCAAACAACGTAGAAGGAAGAGCCTAGCTACTGATTTGACCAGGTACATGAAGGTACGATTGCTCTGCATCCTGCTTTAGGGAAAAAGACTTCATGTTATGCTAAAAATCTGAACTTTACAGTAAGTAATCTCCTGAAAGCTTTTTTTTTTTTTTTTTGAATTAAGACATTGCAGCAGCAGCGGCACTCAACACATGAATAAGTCACAGCTTGCAGAATCTGCCCTCCCTCATGTGCCTGGGAAGATAAGTACCTGTTGCCTGCCAAATACTATCATTCCAGCATTCTCAACATTAAAGGCTCAGAGCCTGATGCACTGTGAATGTCTTTGCTCCACAGCAGAAGAAGGAACTGCTTTGCAGAAGTGCTCTTTACATCAAAGAAACAAGCAAACAAGAATTGATGCTTTTCAAGTCTAAGCTAAGGCTTATAAGCTGCTGGTAGGCACATAATAAATAGCACATCCTTTCAAACAGGGACGAATCTGCACCGATGAGTTCAGAGTCTAATGTGTGTATGACTTGAGAGCAACTGTACCACCCTCCTCTGTTCTGTAACCTCCTGGTAATGTGCTGGTCCAAGGCTAAAACTACCTGTCTCAGATCCTGGCCCTTTCATAGGCTGCAAGGAATAAAAATTCATCTTCAGCCCTCGTCTTGCTGCTACCCTACAGTCAGCTGTAACTGAAGATGGACCCTCTCCATGCTTTGGGCAAAAGGCAAAGCAAGAGACACTCTGTTATTCCTACCCAGGACAGGACGAAGAGATTAGTTCACACGCAAATGCTTGGAAGGACTGTCAGCACCAACTGCTTCTCTGCGTTCCTTAAGCGACTCCTAAACTCAGACCATTGCTTCTGGGAGAGGTGGCTGAATATCGATCAGCCTTCTTTGTGCGTTGGCCGTTCTGCCTATTGCAGTGGCCCTAGAATCAGATGGGCAGCACAAGTGACAATCCACGCAGTTTCGCTTTGCTCCAGCAGCTTTTACAGGGTACAGTCGCACTGCCACCACAGAAATCAAGATTTCTTGACCTTTGGAAAACACACTGCTGTGCTTCACAGGCGAATGACTTGTTAAAGCAACGACCTGGCGTGCAGGCATTCTTATACGAGTCCAGCATGGCACCTTATGAACCCACCTCTGAACTGCAGAACAGTCTGACTGCCTCTGCCACCCCAGAAGAACAGAGCCTGCACTCTACCCCTGGCCTCCACACCTTCTGGCCCCAGCCTGCAGGTAGTCCCTGCACACATTCCCCTCCTTTCTGAAAGTCTGCATTGATTCCATAAGCATGAGTCTTGAAATCCCTTCAGAAAAGCCCTTCTCCCCTCTTTTCTGGGAAGGTGTCTGTTCTTACTGCCTGTTCAAGAAAAGTTATTACCTATAGTCCAAACAATTAACATCATAGCGAATTCATCTTCTTCAGCAGACTCCACTTTGATCCAAGCCAAACGCTTAACATACACCTTCAGCAAAGAAAGGCGTGTAGTGCAACTTGCACTAAAGAATCCCTGCACAAAACCTGGAGAGTCTGAACAGCCCTTTTGCAGTCTCAGGATCATAGCAAAGATTCTAAAGGAGAGCCAGCAAACACCCAGAACAACGTAGGGAGAGGAGGACAAAGCCCTTACCTTCACTTCTTAGCCTCAGCTCGCATCATATGTCCTGTGAACCAGGTGAATTCATGTGTATTTTCTACCAAGATGGATCATTATAGATTATGCACAAGGTTTTTATTCATATCAGCAAAATAAAACTGACACCAGACCCAAGATGAAAACAATCCAGCAAATCACCAAGAATAATTATAGGAACACACTGAATATTTCTTTGATTTACCATTAACTCTAGTAATGAGTCAGACAAGTGTTCTAATTGCAACCATGAATAAGCTGCTCTCTTATAAATGGCTTCAGATCTGCAAGGAAATAACTCTTTGTGTATGGATCCAAATGCAGAGGGAGGATTTTAAAGAGTAAACTACTTCAGCAAAAAGCTAGCCATGTAGTCATTGCTGCTCATCAGCAGCATTGGTCAGGTACCGAAATACATACAACTTCACAGAATTCAAGAGGACCACTATTTCAAACTTAAGGCACCCACAGAAAAGCCCGTCTAAGGCAGCAGAATAAAGTTGTTGCAAAAGATCCCTACCATCCCAAGCCACAGCCAAGCCCTTGTCAGTCTCCTTTCACAGGGAAGGAGCAGTTGGGGTGGCAAACAGGCACTGTCTAGGGCTGGGATGCTTCCAGCCTGCACACAAAAATGCTCCTGATCTACCTAGGACCAGAAACAACTCATAAAGTAGGGGCAGTGATATCTAGCCTCGAGCAGAAGAGGAACAGGAGAGAAGAATCAATCATATCTGTAAAGTGTTTTGAGATCCACCACTCAATGTGGTTGCTGTATGATGGACGCTTGTAATCCAGGCAGTGCCCGCACAGCATGCTGCCTGTAGAAAAGGCTCAGGCACTCTCTATAAATCAGTGAAGCCTCATGAATCTTTGCTCCACTGTGGGGCTATGCAGAGGAAGACCCTGGCCAGACAATGCCACAGCCCCACTGGAATCCAACTTTCCCTTCTGGAAGCCCTGTGCCACACTAACACGCACACCAAATTCTGCCATCAGTCCCATAAGCAGGCAGCTACCGCTCCTTTGAGGGAAGGAGATAGACAAGTTGGAGTTCCAATAAATTAAAGATGCGCTTTTAAAGTCCCTTTCCAAACAGTAATGACAAAGTGAAGTGGCAAGGCAGGGAGTGCAGGCTAAAGAGCTCCCCCCCATCTAAAACCCCAAGCAGGAAAGAACAAGGGAGATCTCTGTACAGCAGAACAGAGCCTGCTGTGGGGATCCCAGCTGCTGTCTTCTTCCTTTGGCTCCTACATATGTTAAATGGATTTGCCACTTTAACATTCTTTTAAAGCAAACCTCAAAGCAGCTCATTTACAATGCATAATGACTACAAGGCTCTGCTAGGAGATGCATTTAAAATCTCTACATTGCAGCACAGAGAGCAAGCTCCCCTTCACCTCCTTTTTGAGCAGAAGCTGCCATCCATAACCTATCAGGAAAGTAAAGGATGTTCCCCGGCAAAGGGCCACCACCAACACCAATTACCCTACCTGTGTAATGACGATTCTACAAATCAGGCTGCAGAGTCAGAGGTAGAAAAAGCAGTGCGCTGGCACCATCCTGCATGTTCAGGTTGTAGTAAAAACTGACATGATTTGGCAGCTGTATAAAAGGGGATTCTCAATTATACCCCACCCCCTACTGCTTTAGCCTTCTCCAGGCTAAACACAGCCAGCTGGAATTTCTAGCATGTGGACTCTTCCAGCATCTCAGTCTTCAACCTGCATGCCATGCAGGTGTTTCCAGTATCATCAGCAGCAGCTGTGGTGGTCCCAGACTCTGGCATGTTAAAGAGTTCTGAGCAAGGAACTGGACCACGGAGGGAAAAAGAGGAGTGACAATATGGTTCAGGGTCACCCCCTTATGCGAGAAGTGTCTGGTACAGCAAGGAGAAAGGCATCAGAGGCACTGCACAAACATTTTAGATACAGATGTGCCGCACCATGTTCCAGGAGAAAGCCTGCTGTTCTGTTCTCTTAAGGACCAGAAACTCCCTTTGAGAAGCAGAAGAATCCTACATCAAAATTCAGTATCGCCAAACGCAGAGGGCTTTTGACCGAGTAATATTTTTTACTTTGATGCTTAATTACCCCCTACAGTCCACAAACCTCTCCCCGTTGCTTCAGTCTGCAGCCTCCACGATAGCTATGAAGCAAACAGCAATTACACATTTATTCCAACATTAACATAACCTGAGTAGGCTCTGTCAATGCATAACTCCATGCTGCCTAGCAGCAAAATGTAAAGGACAGTCTGAATTGGTAACAGGCTGCTTACTCTCTGCTGGCCTCCACATCAGCATGGCTGATAAGGATGCAAGACAAAGCTATACCTAATTAACATACATGAATTTTAACCAGGAATTCATTCCCATATATCAGAAAATAAGCCCTGGACAGCTTCTGCCCCCCCATGGCTTGTTAACAGTTTCTCTGGTAAGATAAGGCAGCCTCACAGAAATACTTCAACTCATTTGTGCTGGTGAAAAGGCAGGAACAGAGCCCCAGAACACCTCTGCAGGGCCCGAGGCTTTGGGCTGTGCCTGATCTCAGATGCTATAGTAGACAAGATCCAGCCTAAATGTTTTTGATGAGCCTGCCTGGTGCTACAGCGGTGATTCCTACTCTACATAGCTGAAGGCTCGGTGAAGCAAAGAACAACAGAAACCGTGCATGGCATAGCCAGGCATCAGGCAAAATGCATTACCCAGAATCAGATGCTAAGGATTCTCAACAACACCTTAAGGGGAAAAAGGGATGGGCTGCAACAACGCTAGTGCAGTGGCTGCGACAAAGCCAGCCTGTTACTGCCTGGTGCGAGGTTAGCTCTCATTAGCACAGGATGTACTTTGTTCCCCAAAAGTAGTAAATTCCTCTCCTTTGCATTAGGAATTAGATAGCATTTAATAGCCTAGAGAAAAAGGGAAGGAAACAAGTCAATTGCTCCTTCCCCCCATGTAGTTTTGAAACCTTCCATACAGTAAAGCATTACCCTGATTCACCAGCTCCTACTGATTCAGAGAAAACAGCCTGAACAGCAGAAAGTACTGACCAGAAAGACTGGATCAAAGCTCTGTGTCCAATAGATTCCTCCTGCAGCTGGGACCATGGGAGGGGGTGTGTACATGAACAACAGCAGAGCTCAGGCTTCTTGGAAGTTGACCCTGATGCAGCTGCAGCATGAAAAGCTCCTGTTAAGTTACAAAAAGCAGAGCAGTTTTAATTACAAATACAGCACTTACCCGATGGCAAAACCTCAGGCGTATCTACAGCAAGCACCAGCCTTTCCTTTGTTTCTTCCCTCACTCAAGGGAACAGCATTCAAGGCACATACCGATCACTAGGACAGTTTGTATGCAGCCCCTTTAACTAGGTGTCTAGTTCTTTCATGATGTTTGATTCTGCTACTCCTCGCCCTCAGGTAACTACTGGAAAAGGCACAGCATGGCCTAGCCATGTCTCAAAAATGCATTCACCTCAGAGGCTTCCTACCCTGGGAAGAGTCACAAAGCAAGCTGCTCTTGCATGTGAGCAAACAGGGAGGAAATGCAGCTTGATCCTCATCTATAAAAGGGCATTTCCAACCCATATGGTGGCTGTGAAGCTCCAAGTGCTGGGGCTTTATTACTGAAGATGGAAGTCAGACTAGAGAAGTCAATATGGATTCCACAATGGAGGCCACAGCAGCTCCCCTTAAACTGTCTTACTTCTCTGAAAGCATACCCTTCCTTTATCTAGCTACCTGTTTATTCAAACCCTTTCACTTCATTCAAATCTTAAACAAGATGCAGATTACTACAAAAGTGCATGGATTATACTTACTTTGTTAGAAACAGTTTCCACAGATCTAGTCTAGTCACCTCCAAGGAAGAAGGGCAACGTCACAGGTGTCATTCCTACAGACAATTATCTAGCTGGAGCAAGTACCTTACCTGCTAGAAAGGACAACCTTTGTGTCAAGATCTGAGGGACAATTTCACAGTGGCAGGTGCAAAACAGTCTTGCTTGGCCTTTTACTCGCATCTAACAGGCAGCATTTAGTTGTCCCCCCCAGCTATCTTTTGAAATGTAGATTATAAAAAACAAATCCCAATGTGGGCTCTAGAGATAAGAGGAGCACCAATCTGAAGGTGAGGCTGTGTTGAACAGCCTCGATAGTTATGAAATATCGTCACATAGAAGGAAGCAGTAATGTATGTCAACTGAGCAAACTCTTCCAGCACTTACACTACCAGAAGCAATGCCTAGTTAGACTACATTTGCCTCCACTTGGCAACTGCAAGACACTTGGTAACACATTTTCTCCTCAGTTTGAAGGAAATTACAATTCTGATTCCAGCTCTGAAATTCTAATTTACATTTTTGACCTCCTCCAGTAAGGCTCTGCTCCCTTCCCCCATTCCCGGAAGCTGGACTTTGGATATTTTTTTCATATATGCCTCAATGCAGAGACTGAGTGACTGATTCACATAAGAAAAGCTAAACAATCAAGTAAAATACTTGCCAAAATAATTTTATTTCCTTTGAGCATTCCAATATTTATAAACATACTTCCTATAACTTTCCAAGACAACCTAGCAGCATCCAAGCACCAAACAATTCTCTGAACTTAGCTACTTTTTTTTTTTTTTAAACAACAACTTTATGAAAACA
>VYZW01007532.1:14182-26193 GCA_013401315.1 Balaeniceps rex | reverse complement strand
CAGTAAGGATGAATTTGACATTTGTGACTGCAATAAGCAAATTTCAGACAGCAAGACACCTTCATGTTTTCTAATACAGGATAAAGGAAGGTCTAAGTACATTCTGAATAATTTCAGAGCTGAGTATTCAGCAGAATGACATGTTCTCTTCAAGACTCAAATAAATGTTATATGCAGAGCATACCTGTTCTTGGCATTTTTTCATTCCTCTCTTTCTGTTCCTTTTCACAACAGCAAACTTTAGTAAACATAGAAAATGGGGTTCATTATACTGTGTAATACTTTTTTAAGAATTCTAGCAGAAAGGCTTTCTATATTTATGGTTCCATCAAAAAATGTGGCTAAAAATAGAAATGGTTTCCTCTCATCAAGGAATGAATCTGCCAAATGTTATTGCTATAGGAAATCTAAGTCACATTGGATTACCACCTGGCACTATCAAAGCTAAACTACTGTCAACTTTAAAGCAAGAAAAAATGATCAAATTATCACGGGTTTATGAAATATGTTTAGAACCACTTTAACTCCTTTCAATCCTTTCATAACATAGTGAAAAGGAAGAAGTTACTCTTCAGTGGAGGAATTTATTGTAGCTTAAAAGGAGTTAAAAATGAGGGAAATCAGAAAAGTTCAGATTCACAACTCAAAGATCAAGGAAAGAAAGTAACAGTGAGAAGAAGAAGGTGGAGTTAGCATTTTGATACAATTAATTATGCAAAGCATGAATGTAATTTTGGGGTATGCTTGGGTTCAGGATTCTAAATTTACAGCTAATTTCCTCATCAGATGAAGTTTTGCCAGATGACCCACGAATTTGGAAAAGTCTAAGATCCACTAAACATAAAAGATCAACTCTGCCCTTTTAAAAGGCCTCTGTTGATCATAAATCATTTGGTTGAATTTGATCCTTTTTACACATAGTTTACATAAATATTGTTCAACCAATATAGATATTCAACCTTCTGGTTGAAATCTTAATGATCCAGAAATCGTAATGCATAAAATAGAAATAACATCCCCTATATATATTTTTATATGTATGTGTGTGTGTGTGTGTATATACATACCTGCACACAGAATTTTATTTATTATATAAATTAAGCCAGCAGTTTTGAAAGTAATTCCTCAGAATCAGCCATAAGTTTTCAAGCACCCGCCAAACCATATACATGTGGTCTTCAATTCATTCCTCCAGTTTCGTCAGGATGTCTGCATTTGGCTAAAGCTGAGGAGCAGTGTCTGCATTTTCTAAATGCTCAGCATGCCCTTTGCTTATTTGGACCCCGTCTTCTTGGCAGATGGAGAGGCTGCCTCAACTCTTTGGAGAATTTAAGACAGGGAAGCTGGCGTGGGTGTCTCCATGAGCTCTGGGAGCTAATGCAGCTTGAAAGGGTGGCCCAAATTCTTTTAGGATTTGTAGATCTCAAGTCACCATCTTACAGACTACATCTACAACTGAAATTTACAGGACTCCCTCAGTTAGGAGCAAGCACAGATAACCAGCCAGCATCCTGGCCAGCTAACCATTGGCTACTGATTTGACTTCTGGGACTGCATCACATAGTGTCCAGCCTAGTAACTGGTGCCTGAGAAACAGGACACTTTTTTATTCTGGCCTAAGTCTGTCCCTGAAGCAGCATGGTGGTAGCTAATAGCATTTCTCCAGGAAGAATATTTAGATTAGATATTAGGAAAAACTTCTTCATGGAAAGGGTTGTCAAGTATTGGAAGAGGCTGCCCAGGGAAGTGGTGGAGTCCCCATCCCTGGAGGTATTTAAAAGATGGGCAGACGAGGTGCTTAGGGCGGTGGTTTAGTAGTGGACAGGTACGGTTGGACTTGATGATCGTAAAGGTCTTTTCCAACCAAATGATTCTATGATTCTGTGATATGTTTCATAGAACAACAATGTTAAATGTGAAGTGTCTTATCCATTGGCCACTGTCGCAATCCCAGCTAGACCAGCACCAAGGTGAACCTCTGATCTCTGATGCAACACCTGGAGCTGATCCATAAAGCATTAGGACAAGAGAAAACACTATGGCAAAGCACATGTGGAGTATTACAGTGCTGTGGTTCAAATTCAAAATTCATTTGTGCAATTTTGCATTTATACCTGTTTGTAATCGGTTGACGTGTTGCACAGTGTATCCTGACTGGGAAAAAGTAAGTAGATCAGAAGGAAAGGATGGCTGGAAATTATTATTGCATTCAAACAAGTTCCCTACAAATCAGGAAATATATTCCCTCACTAATGATGATAAAGTTATTTTATTCTCTGCTAGGAACCCCCACCTTTCCTAGAAGAGAAGAGTCCAGTTGTAATTAGGAATACACTGGTCTAATGTCAAGTAAGGATAACAATATTTCCCAACATTTTTATTTCCTTTTTTTAGGTCAGTAAGACCAATAAGATGGTTGACTTTGTTCACAAAAGAATCAACAATAGGACTTATGGTGTGTTTAAGGCACAGCAAAACATCTATAGTCTTATATTTTTAATAGTGATCTTATTTGCTGTAATCTTGGCAGCCTTGATGCATATTAGTTTCATTGCTGACAACATCAGTGGAGCCAAAATATTTACTGTAGGTGGGTTCTGTTGAGTTTAAGTGGAATGTGTGGGGTCACAGTATATCTATTTCTAATTTTAGTATTGTTGTTTTGGGACCAGTGCTGTGTATGAGCCCACTTTGCTATAGGTTTGTAGTAATTTTATGTGAGAAAATACACACTCACACAAAAATAATGATTTTAACCGAGTCCGTGCCTCATACAATATTCACTTTCACCAGTCATTCTCCTCCTGCTGATGGAAAGCTCCTGCTGTCAATGACAAAACTCCTGTTGATACTGTAAGAACAAGAGAGAAGCTGTTTGGCTTTATGGCAAGCATGGGGATAATTGGTTGATTTTGGGATCCTGACCAGACAATTAACACCGAAGAAAGTGGGGAGCCTTAGACTGACCTGCTCTGCGGCAGGTGTCTTACACATGGGCGATAAACGGGCACGGGCATGCCGTGCAGGTAATAACTTTTCTCCTTTACAGATTGGTGCTTCCATCACTGAGCCAGCAGTGTGCGCTTGCAGCCCAGAAGGCCAACCCTGTCCTGGGCTGCATCCCCAGCAGCGTGGCCAGCAGGTCGAGGGAGGGGATTCTGCCCCTCTGCTCTGCTCCGGTGCGACCTCACCTGGAGCCCTGCGTCCAGCTCTGGAGCCCTCAGCACAAGGAGGACATGGAGCTGTTGGAGCGGGTCCAGAGGAGGCCACAGAAATGCTCCGAGGGCTGGAGCCCCTCTGCTACGAGGCCAGGCTGAGAGAGTTGGGGCTGTTCAGCCTGGAGAAGAGAAGGCCCCGGGGAGACCTTAGTGCGGCCTTGCAGTGCTTCAAGGGGGCCTATAGGAAAGATGGGGACAGGCTTTTTAGCAAGGCCTGTGGTGACAGGACAAGGGGTGATGGTTTTAAACTAAAGGAGGGCAGATTTAGCCTGGATAGAAGGAAGACATTTTTTACAGTGAGGGCGGTGAAGCACGGGAAGGGGTTGCCCAGACAGCTGGTGGAGGCCCCATCCCTGGAAACATTCCAGGTGAGGTTGGACGGGGCTGTGAGCAACCTGATCTGGTTAAAGATGTCCCTGCTCCCTGCAGGGGGGTTGGGCTGGATGGCCTCTAAAGGTCCCTTCCAACCCAAAGCATTCTATGATTCTGTAATTCTATGATTCCTTTCTCAGTGGACTTCCTTAAAATAGAAGTACGGCGTGCTGGAGAGTAGTGACGGTGTTGGCAAACATGAAAATTACCCTGCTGCTTCATAAAGTCCTGGAAAGGAGAAAACCCACCTTAATGAGAGAAAGGAGAGCGGCCACTCCTTTGATAACAGGTAAGCCTGACCTGCTGTTTTCAGCGAGGTACATGTTGCTGGAAAACCTTAAGAGATTTCAGCCTAATACCTTGCTTTTAAGTACTGACCTTTTTTTCTTCACCGTGGTTATTCTGATGAAATCTGCGTGACTAGTTTTCCACAAGCTTTTAAATAAAAAGGCTTAACACCTTAGGTTTCCCAAAGAGCAAACACTATCACCCAAGGAGTCCCTGCCAGAGGGCACAAAATTCCCAAAGGCTCACTCATCCCAAAAGATGCTCAAGTCCTTCCCAGGTCATAGTAAGCTAAACAGTGAACCGCGTTCACTAACCAATCAGAGTTTTCTTTACATTATTAGTCATCCACTACAGGCAGCTATTAACAGCACTTCCTTTTTAAATGAAACAGGTTATAAAGTCTAAATCCTGTGAGCTAAGGCTCTCAGATCCTGTCCCCACTTCTGTCGTAATGCTATATGGACTTATGCAGGCCACTTGAGAGCATTTTAAAAGCTTCGATGAAACTACGCTCTCTGTTACTATCTTAATTTTCTGAGATGCTGACCTCCTGCCTCTCCTCACTTTTTCTCTAAAAACTGAACTGTTTATTTAGGTGCCTATGTAATAACATATTTTAATGTCTGGTTTCAGACTTGCCACACTGACAATATTGCCTTGCAACTGGAGACGTTGAAGTAGTTTTCCTACGTTACGTGCTGGTAAGGCAGTAGCAGTCCCAGGAAAATAATACTGAAGGGATTTTTCAATTTGCAAGATGAAGTTGAGACCTTCTTACCTCATTGGGGCAAAACAAGGTTCTCATAGCAGCTGTCCTTCCTGCTTACGGTTTCAAACTTTTCCCCTGTCAGACTGGGCAGTAATTGCAGCCTTATCTTTGAGATACCGCTGAGGAAAATCCTTCTAAACATTAAAAGGTTAAAGGGGTAGGGTTGGTAAGTCTCCTTTCAAGCACAAAACCAGAGGACCGTCTTTCAAGCCCATTTTACCTCTGTGGTATGAGTTAAAAATCAACATGATTTTACATGAGACAAGGCACGTCTGAAAAGAGCAAAAGGTGGCATTTCTGATTGCTGCCTGCACTCCCTAATTTACATAGTGGGAAAAGAGCATTTTCCAAGCAAGCCCGTGAGACTTTGGGTATCCAATTTTGTGTAGTTTTTACTGCCTGGAGAGTAGAGGAGAAACCCGCAGACTGCAGAACAGCTAGCACAGGGCTGCGAGTTAATGTATGCCCCTACAACGCTATTGCCAACATAATTTTTAAATTGCACCACTTGAGCCCTGTTTACACGCTCATGCTTTACCAAATGAACCTCTGTGAATCAGAGGCAGCCTGTCTTTCACCGCCTAGCATACCCCACTGGAATCCGACTCACCAATTTTAGCAATATATATATATATTTTTTTAAATTTTGTTTTTAGCATCAGACTGAATACGATCAAATCCCCTCCAGCTCCCAAATGCTCCTCGAGCTGTTCGCTGTGTTTTCCTGCTGGAGCCACAGCCTGGTGCACATTCTCAGACTTGCTGATGAGTCACCCGACACAGGAGGACGTGGGGACGGAGCCTGCCCGCTGGCCCGCGCAGCTGAAAACCAATACGGGTTGCTATTTAGATCAACAGCAGAAATGCCAGCGTATTTGCAACATTTTTAAGGATGGTTCAGGAAGCTAGAAGTCAAAAAAAAAAAAAATATTCCCCTTCCCTGGTCTGATGCTGGAGTTGCAGTGTTTACAAACAGCTGTCGCAACAGCCCCGAGCTCCAAAGAAATATGTGACACATCTGAGAATCTGACCGTCAAACCCAGCATTTGTTCCCGTGCAACCCTTCTAAGGTTTGGCGTAACAGGAGACGTGGTCCTCCTGGTATTTGTCGCCGTGGCAGCTGCGTGCATGGCAGTGGCCATCGCTATGCGGTTACTTGCTCCGCTACTTGCAGCGGCAAGCAGAAAGTGAGCTCCCAGGGATGGGAATTCAGACAGCCTTCGCGGCAGCCAGCAAAGAGTGGGGAGCAAAGCCCGCTGCAAAAATAGTTATAGAAATAAGGGAATAAATAACAGGATTCAGCAGGGGTCCACGTAGCAACCTGGGTATTAAAGGCAACAACACAGGGCTTGAAAACAAAGGGTGCGGCAGCCCCATTTCTTGCTTCAGTGAGGCTTTCGGGAAATGGCAGAACCACACAGACTCGTAGCCTGCACCTCCGCTTCACGGTGGCTGTTCCTCCACCCGCTTTCCTGCTCCCCCTGAGATCCTGCAGAGAGAACGGGCATTTGCAATCCCTGCTAGGGCTGAAGGCAAACGCAAAGACCTGAGACCTCTTCCCCAGAGAAGCACAGTGCAGTGCTAGGAGCAGAAGCAGCCATGGGAACAACAACATTTCTCTTCGAGAAAACACACTACACAAATGATGCAAAGTGCACGCAAAACTACGTGGCGGCTGTTTCATTAAGAAAACACCTCAAAACAACTGAGCTGGTTCAGGTAAGGGATGAGTTTCAATGCACAGAACGTCTTAGGAGGGGAAGTGGCTAGGCACAAAAAAATACCAGACCCTTCTCAGCTGTTCCAGCAGCAGCCACTGGGTCAAAACTTGAGGTTTAACTGAGTTATAAACTGTTGTTCCAACACCACTCCACATTAATCAATGACAGTGTCCTCTGCAGGTAGCAGAATTTTTATTTTATTTCGTATTTTGGACAGGGCTCTTAAGATACCATCTTGAGGTTACATTCTTTATATAACATCAATGGCTTATGTTTGCACTGCCAGTGAAACCCTATAGCTTTTAAAACACATGGAAAAAAAGATGCCTGGCATTTTTTACATAAGTAAGGTTTAGAGCAAATAGATGTCAGGACTCAGGGATATTTTCACTTTTATCCCGTTAAACTTTACAAGTTTTAGCTGTGCTTCTGAATTCTTCAGAGAAGCTTCAAAATTCACAAGTTCATACAATTCACAGAGCATCTGTTGTGAAAAATAAAGATTGTGACTTCCAATTTAAATAACTAAGATTTCCATTATTAAAAATAAAATCCTTGTTATTTAAAATAAAGCCCAGAATAGTCAGCATGGGAGAGGCATAAAAAAAAAATCTAACTTAGAAATTTCAAAATAAGCAGGGAAATGATGTGAATCCGAGGGCTCTATATAGTCCGTTAGAATTATCTCTACGTACATGTGCAACTTGCTGTTAGAAATTAGGTGTCTAGCTGCCATTGAAGCCTGTAGGAGTTACACACCAAAGCCTGGATCCCTAAAGTACCAAAATGCCTATTAAAGTACCCTTTAAAATATCTAAATTCTGACAAAAGCAAAACAACTAAATCCTTTTCAAGAGCTGTGCCTCAACGACCATTTGGGATTCTCAAAATCTTCTAACTGTAAAGCGTTTAACTTTTTAATAGATGGAGAGCACAAGGGGAGGAGAGGACAGAAAAAAGGAGACTGGTGGGGAACAGAGGACCTGCTCTTGGCAGGGGAAACTTCTGAAGAGGAGACTAAGAAGCCTAAAAGATGTGGGTGACGGTGATATGTGGATGTTTCAGTTGCATTTGAGGTTTGTCCAACCCCTTGTGCACTGAAAATGCAGAATAAATTTGTATGTATCAAATTTGGTGTGAATTTTGCACAGCCCTAGTTCAATAATCTGAGTTTCCCAAAGCTTACTTTTGTTAACAGCTTCTTGCTGAGCATCTTTCACGCAGAGATCTCAAAGCTTTATAGATGATGCTCCAGGAGGCTGGCTTCCCTTGACAGATCGCAAACAGGGACATAAAGTGGTATATTTTTGATCTTGACTCCCCCCAGATCACCCAGAGGGAAATGGCACTGTTGGGATGCCGTCCTTCCAGTGCCTCACTGTTACAAGTGCCACACCAACACGGACGTCCTCTCAACAACGTATGTTAAGTAAAGTGTATTCTCATTTACATATGCAGAAATAAGCCCAAAATAAGATAACGGTCTTATTAGAGGTCACACATCCTGGGGTGAATTAGTAAGCAGGAGGTCCCTGTTGTTGCACTGTTCTGTGCCAGCCAGGCTATTCTGACAGATTTCTTACAGGTATGGAGAATTAGGCTTTTATAAGGGTTTCATCCATAGTATTTTTATTTTCTTAAATACTCCTGCATCGCCGGCTGCTTTAGCCATGCTAAGGGAACACATTGATTCAAAATGAGGTGATGGTATACTCAGGAGTGTCACCTTAGCGAGGCAGGGATTGCTGGTTTAACAACACAAAGGAAGTTTTTGGAAAGGTGTTTTAAAGGTACAAGCGGACGGAGGCAAGAAGCACCCTAAAAGGATGGGGGACAAGGAGCTTGCGGTCAGCTTAAATGTGGCTCTGACTGAAGCCCACCTTTCCTACCAGAACTTTTTGAATCATGCAGAAAAAAACCCAACCTCAAAGCCTCTTATTGTTTGAAGAAACAATATCTAAATAAAGGTACAAGGCTTTATTTCTGGGTTTTTCGTTTGTTTTTTTTTTCCACTTTTGCACTGTGTATAAAATATTCCCTTTTGCTACTATGCAAGCAGCAAATTACGTGAAGATTTTTGTCCAAGGTTTTGCGACATGTCTGTACCTCTGCCTTATCTCTACCAAAGCTTCCTATAGTGAATCTATAGCACCCTTTGCTATTGCAAAACTTTGTCTTAAACATAGATCTTGTGTCTCACTCAGGCCAGGTGCCCGCAGCAGAGCAGAGTCCATTTCAGTTGCTGGATTTTTTTCAGGTTTGAGAGATAAACATTAGATTCTCAGGGTTTGGGCTGCTTTTGTTCATTATTGCTTCCTAAGTTGTCATGGTTATCATTTGACACCCTCTCCAAATTCTTTTTCTATTTAACAACTCTTGTACTCTCTTTTTTCACCCTGAATAAACAGGCTGTTTGAAACTGGAAGGGGGTGGGGGGGGAAGCGAACATTTGTGTGCAGAGAAAAACGTTCACAAGGGGCTGAAAGACATTTTTGACCCACAAAAAAAACCCCCACAGACGAATAGACTGCGTGCCGTGACCAAAATGTCACTATTTTTAAGGTGTCTGACTTATACCTGCCTCACATAATGGTCACTCTGAAAAGGATTTTGGCAGCCAGTTGACCACTAAGTATGAAGTTGATTTTTTGTATTATTTGTATTTGTTTAACGTTGTGGTTAGGCTTTCAAACTTTTTTTTTTTTTGGGGGGGGGGAGGTGGAGACAGGGAGAGGGAGAGAAAAAGAAATAACCCAAAGAGATGCGGGGAGATAGAAAGTTAGAAGGACAATTTACACACACAGACAACCCACACAGGCACACCGGAGGATTCAAAAATAGGGTAAGCAGAGAGGGTTCATAAACAGCCCCTTGAAAATGCGCGCTCCCTTTTCCTTAGGAAAACACGCCGTCTCTCCGAGGAGCATCCCAGGCACAGAGCGCTGCAGATCTGTCATTACAAGGTGTGCTGGTGCGGTGACGGTCTGCAAACTTGGCTCCGGCACCGCTCAGCCCGGCTCCTCTCCCTGTTAGCTCAGCAATTTCCCCGTGGTCAGCCCGTCTTGCCATAATCACACGCTGGCGCCACAAGCCCGTTTCTTAACTGTACGCTGTACCTTGTAATGAATGCGTACTAAAATATACTAAACCGCTCCGATCCTGGAGCAGCCATGACCTCAGACTTGACAGCTCAACACCATATTTGCTTATATAGTCTACCTGATAAAAAGGATGCCAGGTTCAATGAATGGAGCGTTTTCTCTCTATCTTTCTCTGTTAATTTTATGGTCCATGGAGTATGAGTTATTTCACTCTCGTTCCACTCTTTCGATGGGTTTAAGATGGGACCTTCTCTGGGTTACCAGTAGTTGGAAGATGGTCTACGTGAAACGCGGCTGGCCAGAAGAGATAAAGCACACAGGGGACAGATGTTTTGGAAAGTGCTTCTTTTAGGGAGAGGAGAAAAGTTTCTACTCCTTCTACAGTTACACACTTGTCCTTCCAGCACATGGCTTAGCATGCGTCCAACTAGGAGTGAGCTATATTAAATTATGTAAAGACCAGATCTCTCTGTCAGACTGCTGTAACTCATAAATAAAGGTTCCCTGAGCTTTAGAGCCCCCCAAAAGTAAATTAAGGATGATTTTCCATTTCATAAAGGCTCAGATTTCACAAGTCTCATTCCAACTCAGCAGGACTCTCTTTTTTCCCCACTGCTTTCATGCTACCAAGTGCGCCAAGCCACAGTATCAGGGCCTGTATCATACGTAACCGTTAAAAAAACCCCACAAATGAAACTCACGAAACACACAAAACGCACAAAATCCAAGCAATGATGTGCAGGATGACTGAGATTAAATTCAGGTAGTTTTCCATAGCTGTTCTGTCATGTTTTGCATGCAGTTAACATGAGGAAGCATTGAACCTAATTTTCAAAGTATTTGTCTCTTTTTTCCTTTCCCACAGCCGCGTGATAGTAAAAGAGCCGTAATTCACATGAGAAGGTTCCTAAAATCACCTTGCATTTTGGTAAAATTAGCTAGAGCAGCTGTTATCATAATCTTACTACAGCAGTAGTGATTTGTCATTATTAAAAAAAAAAAAAGTTAAGGAGTCTTTACAAACCTGCATTCAGGGTATATTTTGCATGATAATTTTATCTATCTAATTCGATTGAATACTCAAAATGCATTAAGTTTTTTGCTTTGTCTTCGTTTTGAAGAAAAAAGTCAGGTTCCAAGTTATTTTAGAGGCCTTGGAAGGGACAACGCGAAGCAGAGCTTTGCCGGGTTTCCCATCAGGTGGAGCACAATGTGAGTCCACACAGTTTGCTTCGCCTTGGTAGACCATCTCGCTCTCTGTAAGAAACTCTTGCCAAACTTTCGCCACTATAAAATGCACAGCCATTTGCCATTTTTCCTTGGTGAGACCTGTAGGGTTTCTGCCAGTCTTCTTCAGTTTGGATGCATCAGATGCAGTGTAGGCTGCCCAGGGAAGTAGTGGAGTCCCCATCCCTGGAGATACTTAAAAGACGGGTTGACAAGGCGCTTAGGGACATGGTTTAGTAGTGGACAGGTATGGTTGGACTCGATGATCTTAAAGGTCTTTTCCAACCAAATGATTCTATGATTCTATGCGTTCTTCTCACGTAAAACCCATATCAGATATCTGGACTACATTAAGCTCAGCAGGCAGCTGGGACCTGAATCTTGTAATTTTGTAAGAAAGGTTCGTAGTGGAGGAGTTCCTTTTGATTTACAGTTGAATAAGGGAGAATGAGTTCAGGCGGGGGACCTTGGTGTGCCTTGGTATGACCCTGAAGGACAAAGGTGAAGTGGCTTCTACTGAGGTGGCATTGAGTCTGGTCTGACTGCAGTCGGCGAGGTATGTGTTTCTAGGCACAACTGAGGGGGTTGTCAGCCTTTCCGTAAGGGCTTTTGGGTGTCTCTGGCTATGGGGGACAGCTGAAGTTGAGCCACCTCCTGCCTGGGAGCAGCCTGGGTGGAGCAGGAGCTGGTGGTCCACCTTCTTCGTTGACCAGTGCAAAGCTGCAGCAACTCAACTGAATTGGCTTTAGAGCTTCTTTGTACATGGAGGCAGACAGTGGTAAAGAGCCATTCTGGCTGCCTTTGCTCATTTTCAACCTGCTTGGGTCAGCAGAAGGACTGTTTCGGTGAACGTAACTTAGGGCAACCTCACGCTGGAGGCAGCAGCTCTAACGCTGACCCTCCCTGACTCCTTTGTGCAAGATAGCTCAACTGTGTCTGACGAACGGTTGGAGGGGATTTTTTTTTTTTCTTTCTTATTTAGATACTGAATTTAGGCAGCACAGCAGAGTGAATGACATTTATGCGAAGCGATATTATTTCTCATATTTTCCCTAAACTTGAAAATTCTGGCATTGATTCCTTGCTCACTTCCCACTGCACTAAACTGGTACTTCTCAGATACTGACAGCCATGCACATAAGGTGAATGAAGATTGAGACAATTGTCAATCTATCCGGTAGAAGTGCTGGTGCTTCAAAGTTTTTTGTGCAGACTCTATTCTGATGCTAGTAAGAATCGCTATTACACTCAATTAAACATTTTCCTGACTGGCTGCTTTCTCTTTGATTGCTTTCTATTTTTGGGGGGGGGTGGG
>VYZW01007532.1:0-14162 GCA_013401315.1 Balaeniceps rex | reverse complement strand
GATGGGTGGGGGGGGAATAAAGTAAAAATAATTATAAAGTATATTTTAAAATGAACAGAAGCAGCTCTATTTGCATGTGAAAAATTATATACTCAGGGGAGAAATAGGCTGAGGTTTGCATTGACAATCTATTTTGGCACAGACCATGCAAAATCACATGGAAGAAGTTTGTATCTGTAAAGGAAAATTTTATAGACACACCAAACTCAAGAAATTGAGTTAAATATCCACAGGAGAGATGCAGAAAAGGCTCAGTGAAGACGCAGGCAAACCAGAGCCTTTGCAGGACACTGTGACTCCACAGCTGGAGGAACAGGAGCGGCACAAGGACATTGGCGAGGCCAGCGACACCAGCCTTTTGCAATCCTGACTTTGGTCAACATTTCTAAAGTCGTGGGGTCTCGTTCAGCAATCTGGAACAGCTACGGCACCTCTAAAAAGCCTGCAACATGCTATGCAGATGGATCTGCATGAAGTTAATGCTGAATTGAATTAATTTGCATAGCATTAGTTCTCACAGACTAGTAAGTGTTTTTCCATTCCTTTGTACATTGTAATTCCAGCCAGACACTTTTTTTTTTTTTTTCAGCTGCAACTTCCCTTCAACAGAGCCACGGCTCTATGTCTGTGTCTGACCATTGCTCTCTAATGAACATCAGTTTTCGTCATTTCTATTGGGGCAGCACTCAGGATCAGAGCCCTCATCAAAATCTGGACTTTTCTGCGTTATTTCTACTTCCTTTACCACGTACGGCGCACTGTGATTGCATTACCCTTAATAAACGTCCCCCTCAGCCTCAGGCTGATGTCCTTTTAACAAGACACAGCTAGAGAGCTGTGTGGATCTGCTCCAGGGGAGGCAGGAGGAAAGGGGAAGAAACGAGAAAAGAACAAGTGAAACTTTCTGCGCAGCTGAGCAGCGAGTTACTTCCCCTCATGCAAAACACAGGACAAGGCCCATAGCTGGCTCTGCTACCCTGCCCAAAATTAAAGGGAAAGAGATTAGAGACCAAAGTCTCCGGGCAGAGCTGTCAGGGTGCTCCTCGCATGAAGGATGGGCATGGGATGGACAGTTAGGGCAAAGACACCTCCCAGAGAGAAGCAGCCAGTGCTGGATGGAAGCATCAGGCTGATAGGGCTTGAGGTCAGAGCTGCGGAGATGCGTGGAGGAGGTGAAGGTGTCACCCAGAGGCCAGAGAGAAAGCCACGTCCTCAACAGCAGAGGGAAAGGGAGAAGGATGCTTTAAACTCATGCAGGCACAGAGGAAAATATTTGAAAAACCAAGCTGAAAAGGAACATTTTTCAAGGACAATGCTAATTTTCAAGGGCGATGGCTTTACTATTTTCAATAATCCCTCTGACAGGCTCTAACTTTGCTGATATACCACAAATAGCTATTTTTCCAGCCACCATGTTTGTCAGTAGGAGGAAGAGGTATTGAGTAAATACCCCGAGGTATCCTACAGGCTATGAGATAGAGATGACTTAGCTGATCGGAAGGACCTTCACAGGACACTGAGAAATTGGACACTCATTGCCAAAGCTTGACCAACACGTACAGGACAGCCCGGATGCGTGAGGATCTGCATCTGGGGGGAGAACCACGCTCCTTCCTTGCTTCCCGAGGAGCCGTCATAGCTGCAGCCAAGGCTCTGCCGTTGCAGATGTAGTTGCAGGGTAGGTCAGTGAGAAAGCCTGGCGAGCAAGGTCTGCCACCAGAGCTGCAGAGAGCATCTGACAGACGTAGTGATGCAGGAGATGATGGCCCATCTCTTCAAGAAAGGCAGGCATTTGAACCACCCTCCCCCCCTCCCGGGAAAAACCTGAATTAGAAGATGTGGGAAGTCAGGGAGAGAAAGTCAAACAACATAAAGAAAGAGAGAAACAGAAGGTTATGCCTAGTGCCAAAGGGAAGAAAAAGACTAAGCCTTAAGCTAAGAAGGGGGGAAAGGCCAGGTCTGCGTTCACAGGGAAGGAAAAGAAAAAAGTTTGAGCAGAAAATCAAAAGGAAGGGAAAGGACAAGCTGAAAGCCAGAGGGGGAGAGAGGGCAAAAATAAAGTCAGAGAGAAGAAAGAAGTACAGTGTGTTAACAGAGAGCCTGCTGAATAGGAGGCAGGATAATTCTCTCAAAAGTTAAAAATCTGATCTCCTCGTGTTTTCAACATGCCCAAGCATTTCTGTAGTTAAAAATGGGAACTGGGCTAGAACGCACAGAACATGTTATAATCTGATTATCTCAGTACACTCGAAGGCAAAGCAGCCATTTGTGTCGCCTCCATGACATTACTAATGCTTGTGTCCACAAGGAAATCTGGGCATGGCTTGATTCTGGCTTGCAGCATGGACATAAGAAGAAGAAAGCCTATTAGGGCCACAGACGCTCAGAAGTGTGGAGTTATGTCCCTAGAAACCTGGATTTTGTTAGATCAGTGGCAATGTGCTTAGAGTAAAATAGTAGTTTATCATAGTGGGAAAAATAAAATATTATACAAGACAATGACAACTCTAATATTTACAGGTGAAACAAGTAATAAAGGCGGAGATGTTGTCAGATCTAAAGATAAACAGAGAACCGACAATTTTAAGTGACTAACATGAAATTACAAGAGTAAACATTCTACCTAAGAAGTCTAAATTCATCTGCTGCAAAGCCAGGAATATGCAAGCACTGCACATGCTACTTATGAGGAGTCTATTTATACCTAAGAAGAAAATACAATAAAGTTCCTAGATGCATGCTTTATCCTGGCAGAAAATAGAAGGACACATAGCTCCTCTGGATGCTTCTTTAGAAGACGACTTTGGAAATGGTTCGACAAAGGCATGCTAACTATCGGTTTCATTCGCTACTCTGCCGTTGAGCACAGTGGACAGACTGCAGCATCAGAGAGCAACGTGCAGCAGGCATCACAAGAAATGTGCCTTTATCTTCAAAGTAGCAGATTTATTGATTTTAATAAGTAGAAAATATCTACCCGGACATTAGACAAACACAGACTCAACACAGACTGAGGAAAAGCTGATAATTGTATTAAACTGACTGAGTTTTTGTTACATGTGTTTGGGAAATTTCCAATAACACAGAGTGCCAAAAGGCCTGCTTGTGAGTCTGACAAAAATGCCGCAGAACTAAAGAAGATAAATATTATATGATTCTTCTCAGACACAAACTGTACTGCATTGCATAAGTGTAAGGGCAGGTTTCTGCAACCTTTCTTGGGCAAAGTAATGCTCACTTTTGTTCAGCTGTTACCGGGACTGATGTCGACACAACAGGCGCTCCGTCTGAACACTTGCAGGACACAGCCCGTCTGTTGAGCTGGGAAAAACGCTGCAACGCTGTCCCCCAGGAGCAATGGCCATGGCTGCAAGGTCTTGTTTCTTTCGGGGTTCTAGGTCCGTGCCTCAAAGCAGGTTTGATGGGATTAGCACATTATAAAGCTCTGTAGGGATGGATAATGAGGATTTCTGCTCACATTTCCAGTAAGTAATAAGAGTCTAACAAGGTTTATGGAGCTAGCGCAAGTGGAATTTTAGAAGCTTTTGCTTTAGTGCATGACCAGATGGTGGTGAGAAGAAGAGTGGTCGGGCTTCCGCGGTGGAAATTGTGACTGACTGGGTGATGAAATAAAAGCATTTGGAAAAAGAGAGTGGGAAGGCACTGGACTGCGATAGCTCGGAGCTGGAGGAGTAAGTTTGGGGTAGAGGCAGGGAAGTCTGCACCACTACAGCAAACTTTAGGAAGCTGCTACATGTAGGATCTCTGTTTTGCTGGTGGCACAGCTAGTAAGCATGAACTGCAGAAGGCACAACTCTGAACTGTGGGAGGCATAAGGACACACGCAGAACAAGGAAAAACAAAACGTCAAGAGGCTCATCATTAAATAAGCATCCTTCCTCCGATCTACTAAGTGAGGTGGAAGAAGTCCTATGAAAAAAAGAAATGTGATCATGCCATTAAGTCAGTGCCATAATGTGTCTATATATATCGAAGGGGATTAAATTCAGTGTGCATAAGGTGCCTAAACTCTCCCAGTGCCTCACTGATGATCATTCAATATTTTGAGTATCACGCTTTCTATGAAGCTTGCATGAATGCATCTGTATGCACGTGTAATTAAGTGTAAAGTGAGATCCCCCAGATATACAGAGGGATCTCTGAGAGCTGATCCAAGGGCTCACTGGATCCAGTTCAAACCTCAGGGCCGACACTGTGCCCGCAGAAATAAAAGGGAGTGCACACTCCTACTGGTATACGTACACACGCCATTGTGCAGGGGTGTCTGAGTCAGTGGGAGTGGGGTCTGCACGCTGAAGACCCTTGGCTTTTGGGATGAGTCCTGGGATGTTTGCCCCAGGACGTTTCAGAGATGTGAAAGCGTGGTGCAAGTGGGAGGAGGTTTAAATCCAAGGCTTTCAAAGTGAAGGGAGACTCTAATCTTAACTCCTGGCTTTGGTAGAGGGAGGAGGCCAGATGGTGTGATTAAAGGGCAGAGAGTGTCAAGGTCATCCATAATTACCATAATTTTGCATTTCTTGAGCTATTTCAGTTTGTGTCACAACATTAATGTTATTTAAAGTACAGTCGTTTGTTTGCTTGCTTGTTTTAGAAAAGCGAGAAAATTGCAAATTTAAGAAATATATCCAAATTCCTGCAGCATTCAGAGGACTCCAGACCTGCAGCTCCGAGCCAGCCTCCGAGGAGGCAGGGCCAGCAAGGCAGACAGACTTTGAATCAAGGCTTCGTTTCAGCTTTATACTCCTTCTTTTCTCGTTTCTCTCACAGGAGCATCAGTAGTGGACAAGCTTTTTCTTTCTTTCTTTCTGTTTTGAATCAGCTGAGTGAAACAACACAAACCCTTAAATGCCAGCTAGTTGTTTTCCAGGGCTTGCTCTTTCTACACATTCTCCGTTTTGTATTTTAATGCATGCTAAAATGTACAGCAATTACTGTAAGCCTTGACATGAGCTATACGCACGTGCACCTACAATTTGAGCATCCCATGATGCTTGTTATGGAAAAGAGGTTTTACAGCTTTCATTTATTAGGCACTGGTAGCTTTTTCTTTCATGGTGTTGAGGTCGCGGAGTGATGCTCAGCATCCTTTGCACGAGCGATCATGCCTGTCACAGTGGTCCTGCCTTTAGCAGGTGGGGAGCAGTGGGACGAGTTGCTGCAGACTGCGATCCACTGGTCTTGCTCAAGCCAGGAAGCAGGTTTGTGGGTGGAAAGTGGAAATGGTGGTCTTCTCGGCAGAATAAAGGAAGTCTCACCAGAAGACAATAACCGAAAGGAAGTGCATATGGAAACACCCCATCACCCACACCGAACTGCAGTAGAACCTCATGCAGCTGAAGGAGGTTTATGGGATCTTTGAAGCATAGCCACCCACAACTGTCATCAGACCAATCTGTGTGGGGTTTTTTAATAGTACTTTGGGTTTTTTTCCCTCCTTTTTTGATTGGCAGGCATAAGCTCTAACCTTCATGTATGTGTGTGTATATATATACAGAAAGAGAGAGAAAAAACATGCACGTTTTTGTCCTTTATCTTGTCCATATTCTAAAATAAGATGAAGCATATGTTCCACAAAATAATTTTATTCACCCAAAAACTGAATGAAATTGTCCCCAAAGATATCCCACAAGTGGGACTCCCATCATGGTCAAACATTTAAGAGGAATTGAGTCATAGTCATGGTTTGGCTCATACAGAAGTCATGATCTTGCTCCCTTGAAACTGACAACCTAACCTCAGCTGACATCAGCAGAAATGCAATCAAGTTCAAGTGAGATTTCACTTTTACAGTCTGGGGCCGAATCCTCATTTGTTCTTGTTTCTTTTTGCAGTTTTTATTTAAAAGTTGACCCTTTTATGGCTGGGTATGGGGCTGAGGGATTGAACTGCTATAGCTGGATGAAGTGTTTTCAGCTAAGTGTATAGCTAACCTGCTTTGAGTTTCATCTGAAGAACACTGCTCAAATGCAGTTTTCAGATAACTACAACCCCACCTTCGATGAATTTGGCTGTGGTAAACAGAAAGCATGAGTTGTTGACATTTCTTCGAAAAATTTGCATTTTATTTAATATGTTTTGCCCCCTTCTTGTGTGATTTTTTGTGCATTTGCATTCAGGACAGCTTTATTTACATAAGGTCCAGCTAAAAATGGATTTTTAAGTCTTTCTCTAAGAAACTGTTCCTGTTCAGTGGAATGAGCAAGTAAGTCAATGAATGAAGTGCTTAAATCCAACAGGTATGCACCTTAAGTGGCTTGTTAAAAAAGACATGGTCTCAAAAGCACAGTCGTAAAGAAGAAACACAGCGTGTTTCCATCCATCCAGAGACCAGGAAAGCTGCCATCCGACAGGGATGCCTAACATATGACAGCAACAGCTAACACTAACACAAGCCATCCTCCTCTCTCCATCCTTTCCAAGTCCCTCTGTCTACCACTGCACATGCCCAGACACAACCCAGGTCCTCAGTTCAGGGCGTGTTGTTTCCAAAATCTTGCTCTGCTCAACACGACACACTATGCAGCTTAGGCAAAAAAGGGGAGGCTGCTATATACATCTATTAGGAGACGGGAATGCGTAATGTGGGACATGATAGCAATGGGGCCAGGATTGTGCCTTAGAGATGTGTGTAGAAATATGGAGTCTCCTCAGACTTCACACATCCTATGTGAAGTCCTTCTGACATGATGCAGTCCAATCCATGCACTGGACTGCAAGGGCTGAAAGATACCATCGAAGAAGGTTTTTCTTCATTTATTTAAGGTCATGTCAATAAAAGACCAAACCCACCCCAAACTCCCAACAGATCAAGAAAAAAACACTCCAGTTAAGACAGAATTACGGGCAAAGCAACGGAATTCAGTGTTCAGGCTGAGTCTCCATTCTCCAGCAGGGCAGTTGCCTTGCACGCCATATCACAGCGATGCATGTGAGCCTGTCCTCCCTCGCTGCCCCCTCTCTTCTCCTTCCGCAGCCCGCATGTGCCGGTGCCAGGCTCTCCGCTGGCAATGGATCTGGTGATGCAAGCAGAAGGAGCAGGTTGGTAGTTTGAAGTTGAGGGCTGGGGGTGGGGTGGGGGGAGAAAGAGGAAAAAGAAAGGTCTTCCAATTGCTTACGATTTTCAGTTTGCCAAGCAATAAACAAAACCCCCAGAGCCGCCAGCTCCTTCAAAATTGCCATTTTTATCCACGCTGCTCCACCAAGCAGCTTGGAGAGGTACCCGCAGTACCCTGACACAAAACCACAGGAGGGTGTGGTTCCTGCTTCTGCTGGGCGCAGAACAGGGAAGCTATTTATTTCGGGTGCATCTCTGTTCAGTGAGTCATGTTTCGACTGGAAAATTGGCCACAGCTTTCTCGCAGATCTTTGTTGCCAGCAAAGCTGGCATGTTACCCAATTCCTCCCAGCTCCCTTTCTCCCCCTCGCCCCCTTCCCCAGCTTGGGCTGCCTTTACATTGTTAAAGCCCCTGTTTAATAATAGTCATTGTTCCATGTTAACCTTGAGAGTCGGGGAGAAAGGACAGTGAAGGGCGTAGCTGTGTGCTATAATGAGCATTTGGTGCTATAGCAGGTGGGAAAGGCTTTGGGGATCTGGGCAGATTAGAAAGAGAGGGGGCTCTAGCAGATGTTGAAGCAGGATGATGTATTGCTGTTCACTCTGGGATTCAGACAATACCAGCACAAAAGTAGAACAGGGAAACGGGGAGAAAAAAAATTGATCCCTTCTGATACAAACTGGGCTAGAAACCAGACATGCTTGAAAGTGAGCATTTAAAAAAGACAAATACGTTTCCAGGCCCAGCACCTTCTCCTCTCTGCGACTGCCGGGTTTCTCTTTTAAAACACCATCTCAGGTTTGATTTATTTTACATTAACTTAAGCCTTGAAGCGTTACAATACAACTTCTCCTTCCCTTCCCCTCCTCCCAGGCAGAAACTGGAAATGAATGCATCTGAACTTCGTCCTCGGCAACACACACCTCACAGTCAGCCCAGACAGGAAACATACAGCAGCTGTAAATAAGGTCTCACCTACACACCAAAGGTCAACAGCACTTAGAAATCCAAATTGCTTTCTTCAGCTCTCATTGCAACACTTCCAAAATCTTTTAATGGCACGATTCCTAGCCTCGTTATCCCATACAGCGTAGTCAACCTCACAAGTAAATGACACGCAATTGCCTATTAGCTCAATACCTATACAAAAACAAAATGCATGTTAAGAGGACTAAAAACAGATCTTAAATGATGCAACTTTGTCCTGCGGAGGACTAACACCTCAAGAGGCAATGGTGCATCTGTTGTAATAAATACTCCGCAGAAGATGAAAGAAAGTCAGGCTTAGCTTTGACCTTGATTTTCTGGAATGCAAATCAAAGTGAGATCCTGGGTGCACAGCACATTGAAAACTGAAGTTTTTTAAGGCAGATACCTAAATATGGATATAGGAATGTAGTTTTAGAGTCCCACTAGAGTTGAAAATCTAGGCCTAATTTCTGTTTCTGTTTGCAAAAATGTTGTCAAGAAACTCGCATCTTTCTGAAGTTTATTAGATAATTAAAATTGTTCTCTGTGAAATAATTTCTGATCATCTACTTTTGCATTCTTCACATGTGAGTAATATACAAAATCTGGGTTACTCGGTCTTGACTGGCACGGCTCTGTGCATTGACTAATGAAGGCACCTGACATCGCTGCTGTGAAGGAGTTTATCCACAGACCGTCCCATGGACAGATGTGGGTTGGGACAGCGGATGCTGAGAAACAGCTCAGGCCAACACTTCCCAGCATCCTGGAAATCCTTCAGCGGTCCCTGATTTCTGACTCCATAAGACTGCCCAAAACCCCAGCAACAATAAGCTTCCCCATCAGAAGAAACACGGTAAAACAACATAGGATATTACAATATCTACGCTCCTTAGTAAGGTTGTCTATCAAGGGGGGAAAATATTCTGATTCCTACAGGCATCAGCTTTAATATTTAGACAGCCAAAAAATGCCACATAACAGGACTATGTGGAAATGAAAGGGAAGTGGAACCAGTTGGTAATGGTTTACAGCAATCTGAACCATCTGTAAATCCAAAGATGAGCTTGAATTAGCAAGAGCTTTTCTGATAACCATCAGCCAAAGCCTTCCCCCTCCAGCAGAAGCTCTCTGCTCTCCTCCTCAGTAACTGCTGGCCGGCGGAGGTTGTGCCAGTGGTCTGGTTATCGCTCCTGCCCCTGGGGCTCTGCAGGTGATGGCAGGGAACGTCCTCTGCTCCCACGCTCCTCTCACCTGGGGACAAGGGATGCGGTGTCGCTCTCCAGTGGGAGCGTAGGGTAAAAGTGTGAGTGAGGCTTTCTCCCTCGTTACATATCTATGCTTAAATAAAATATCTTTTGTGAGTTTACCCAGCAACAGCAATCCCTTGCCTCAATTAGCGGATTCCAATTAAATAATAAAAAAAAACAAACCAGAGAAGCTCATCACCATATTCGCATCAAGTGCCCTGTTAACCCCCCCGATACGTGCCAGTGCAGAGAACAAATCAACTCTCTCCCTGCCACTCATCCCCTTTGTGGCACAGACCCCGTTCACATCCGCCTGTATTCTCACATTTTATATGTTTTTTTTGTTTATGGCTGGGAAGAATTACCGAGCATGAAAATGAGGTAAATTAATAATGCTTAATAATTCTTGACATGTTGGTCATCCTTTTCATCAGCAATTGCATTGCTCGATGAACAGCACCCAAAGGCACAGTCTCCAGAAGACTCCGGTTGTACCCTCTACACCTTGTCTAAACAGACAGGCCCCAAAATAATAAATAGGATACATATGGGGCATTAAGGAGTAGCCAGGCACTCACCACACATTTTAATATGTGTCTTTTTCCAGCATCTAGAGGCCCCAGGTTCGGGCTGCAGGTTTTGCTAGTATACAGCAAAAGCTTCTCTCCAAATCTAATTGCATCAAAATGGGAAATATCAGGGGAAAATGATCGCCTCATCTTGTTCTAGTCATAGGCAATTATGTGGCTCCAGGAACATCACTCAGCTCCTGTTTGGGCTCCAAAATAGAAATCCACTATTTTTTGTTATCCTGTACCCCCTGACCACCAGCCCCAACAGAGGTGGCTGAGACCAAGTGCCTCCTTCGTTCCAGACCAGATCACCATCCTTGCTGGGCTCCAGCAGTTAGGAAGGAACACACACAGAACATGGAAATGGGTCAGCAAATAAAACTGAGAAATTTGAAGCAAAATGGCAAGAGGAGAATTATGAACTGCATTGTCATAGCAGCTGCACGTTGCGTGCACACCTTTTTCTGGAGTCAGTGGTCCTTGGACATCTGTAGAAGTCATCATTTAAGAAAGTGAAAGGAAAAAGGGAAGAGGTGACTAATGATGATGGTTAATTGGATCTATGGACACAGCTAAAATGAAAAAAAAAATGCTTGAAATATGGTTTGATTTATTGGTATGCAGGATAAGCTTTGAGCAAAATAAAAAAATATCTCTGAAATGAAAGGGAAATATGTTTCACAGTGGAAAAAAAAAAAAAAAAAAACCAACAATCTAGAAGTGCTGACTGGGAATAACAACAAAAGCCAGATGGCATAAAATGGCATCTTTAGGGATTATGTGGCATAAGGAGCTGTGCACAAAAGCATGCTCTGAGTCCTTAAAAATCTATTGCCACTCACTGGGCATGCTCAGTGTCCTTAGATAGCCACATTAACTTACTTAAAGTTCTCTGGCCTTAAAAGCTGGACAATCGTCTCTACCTTTTAAGCTCTCTGCCCTTAGTTATCCTCGGTAGTTCATCAAGCTTCCTCTGCTGTGCTGTTAAACATCCTCAGCAATCCAGGATATTTTGCATTATCAGAAACTTGAAAGAGGATCCTTTATCACAGTTAACAACACAAATCACCCCCCTATAGGCATAAGACTCCTCCCACTATCTTGTCCATTTATTGTGAATAGTAATGAAGCTTTAAGGAGCTCAATTAAATTTCTTCTAGACAGATCTGCAACATCACTGAAATGTTTTCCCATCCTATGAATATAAAGGGGCAGGAAACTTATTTTCATCTACCCACCCAAAATTATGCTCTACTAGACGTGAGTGTGAGATTGAGTCATTAGCAAAACATCCATTTAAACAACTCATTAACTTAATACCATAACCAGTATTGAACTTCACGTTTGTCAAAACTGGAGTTCTCTGTGCGTTTAATTCCAAGAAGACCCTGCCTACTCCTTTTCATCTTTCCACCAACAAGGAAATACTCTGCAATCAAAAACAAGCCCAGTATCATTTACATTACAATCGTAAAAAGTCCCGTCAGTAGTTCAGACATCTAGACACCATATTCCATTTGCTTATGGAGATTTACAGAAATCTTCTTAACAGCAAAGAAGATTTCCCTCTTCAGACCATCAGCTTCTAAACTCAGCCTTTTCTCCTTTCTTCAGTGCAGGATTTATGCATATAAAAAGAAATAAATGAATCAGCTTTTTCTAGTTACACAAGAACCCAATGCTTATTTGGATCAAATCTGTAATAGCAGTGCTGTCCCGTAGAAAATCTCAGCAAGAAGTCTGTTGTACTTGCAGACCTTTTCTTTAAACATACAACAATATCTTACTTATAATAGTACATTCTATAATACTAATTTCAAAACTCAGACTTTTATTTCTCACTTATGAAGACAAGACATGCAAATATGATCCAGTTCAATATGCAACTTTCTTCCAGCCTGTTTTGGATCCTATTGGACTGCAAACCACGATATTCAGGAATGAAGCAAAAGTTCCCAATATCACTGGAATTCTAGACATCCTGCTGAATCCACCTTTAATTAAAAGTTAAACTGTGCTGGCCTTATTCTGAAAACCTTAGATCACTGTGAAACATTACACTACTTTTTTTTCTTAAATGGTGTGTGAATTTGTTACTCATGAAATGTGCCAGATTGACAGTCCTCAACCCTCCTGTATCCACAGAATGGGTGGAACAGTAACAAAATCTCCCGAATGTTTTCTGGCATTGGTGGGAATAATTTCACTTGGCTTCTAATTCTGATAGAAACAGAGTCAGTCCTCAGAGCAGGAAATGAACTTTCACAAGATAAATTATCTCAAAATACTACTGAAAGATATTTATTTTAGAGACTGTGAGACAGGTACTAAAAGTATCTGGGAGTGAGGGAAGGGAAAAATAAGCACTCAAATTCTCTGTATATATCTGAAAGGTGTAAAATCACTACATATCTGTCTGAAATTTCCAGTGCGAATTTTCCCACAGTGAGAGAACGCCTGACTGGTCTGGAAATGGTATATCCCATTTCTATTCCCCTCCCATGGATCTTGGTACGCAGGGGTGCGCTGTGAATAACAAAGAACATAGCTATTCTCCACTGTCATCTATGAGTGGAAGATGACCCTTGAGCAATGATAATTTTGTTCCATTTGCAAACAGCCCAGATCTCCCTTGTAGTGCCTTAGAGTGTCAAACAATTGACCTGGAAATCACCTCTGCTGGAAAATTAGCTGTGACTAAGTCCCTTGTATCTCTTTCTTGAGAATCAGGAGCAATTGAAACATGAAAAATATTTAGATGGGGATTTATGAAGTCAGAACTGTCCTGATTAAGTTGAACTGAAAAAGACGGGAAAATAGCAAGGCAGTTAAGAAAAATGCAGCTGAACCTAGGCAAAAAGCGGTGCTGAGTATTATTTTTGTATCAGAGACCCTGTCTGACACAGCAGATTTAGCAACAGCCACATTATGCCACTATACTCTGAGTCCTTTGCCACAAGGCTGCCCACTGTANCACATTACAAGAGTAAATTATTTTACTGCAAGCCTATGAAAACCACATTACAATGGTCAAACAATCTCATTTCAAGTCCACTGAGACCACATTAATAAAGCCATTATCAAAGTAAAACAATTTCAAATGAACTCTATGGGGATTCAGTTTTAACAAGATTTCAATGCATGTTGAAAAAGGCCCCTTGAATGATATTATGGTGTACCATCAAATGCACAATCAAAGTTATGGGGGGCTAGCTACACGATTGTAAAAAAACGGGTACAGTCTTTTCCAAAATCTACTAATTTGACTAACAATTTGCTATTAATTACCATTCATGTTCTATTTATTGCTTCCTTTCCAACGCGTGACATGACTTCATTAGAAAGCAATAGATGCAAAATGAATTTTAAAACATTTCAAGAAATCATTATGAGAACCCAAAAGGCAGTAACCTCATTCCGCCACTTGTGACAAGCACGCGTACAATATTTTGGGCAGGAAAAAGCTGCAATAAGTCCTTCTCCCTTTGCCTCTCATGCCAGGAGCAATAATCTTCATGAACCACATGCTGAGAAGAGCACAAGACCTGTGTCTGAATTAATCTGCAAAGTAGACTATGTGTAGAAGGAGGAAAATGGAGAGTCTGCATGCTCCCTCTTGAAACTGGGAAGGCTGCACTCATATCAAACAAGCTGTTGTGATATTTATCAGTTATACGTGCACCTGTGTGCACACACTCATGCACACATATAAAAAATGACCTCAAGCGATGCTTTGACCTTTCTCCTTTGATTTTTTCCCCCAACACCCTTTGTGTTCGCTCCTGTTGTAGGAAAATAAGGTTTTGCCATCAAAAGCTGAAGAAGAAAACGTTTCTTTATGTTTTTAGAGATGGTCCCAGACACTCGTCTTTGATGGAACAGTCCAAATGTTAGCAGGTTCTTTTCACTTTGTAGAGTGACCAGCGATCAAGCGTAGAGCGCAACATGATCATCCTCTTTCAGTCTCAGTGAATCTCTAATGCTCATCTGCAAAGGAAAGGAGCTTTGGCAGAACAGACTGAGTCTGCTCTCACCAGAAGAAGCTATATTTTGTTGTTGGCTAAGAAAGTCCCCAGAAATGTGCATTTGAATCCACTCAAGCAGAAGCTGTTGTTAAACGTGGCTCCCCAGAAGAAAGTAAGGCAGACTAATATGTGACTCTGTGGACGACGGTCTGGTGCCTGTATGCTGAGCATGTTCTGATGTACAAAAGAGGCCCGTATCAGAAGAAACAGAAGAAATGCCTTGCTTACCCTGGCTCATATATCCTGAGTTACCTCTTGGGGTACCTTCCA
>VYZW01007529.1:12792-28033 GCA_013401315.1 Balaeniceps rex | reverse complement strand
CTGTGCGATGGTCTGTTCCACCAAGGAAATGATGGGGGCAGTCACCAGCAGCTGATGAGTGTGGTTGCACTGCTGGGCTTGAGACTGACCATGAGAAAACAGGTCCTGCTGCTCCCTTCCACAGAAACCTGCTGTTTTTCCCCTGAAACCCTGCTCTATGCTCCTAAGAAATCAGGCCTTTCCAGGTATGGCTGATTTTCCATCTATATATTCTTTCACCTCAGAGAGCCACAAAGTATTTTACATACTAAGGGGAATCACTTTGCCAATCGACTGCTAAGGAGAAGACTGCTAAGGAGAAACATGGCAACTCGTTAACAATGCACAGTGATATAGCACAACACCTGCTGTCTTCAAATGCAAAAAAAAATCCTAGATCCAATTGAAGCTTCAGGGAGTTATTTTTTTAAGTAGGGAGAATGCAATTACTCAAACTTCATCAGTGTTCTACCCAATGATTTTTAATTACCTTACTTTTATGTCTCTTGTGCAACTGCTCACCTCTAGGATCATTGCCTCTCCTTTTCTGCTGACTAGGAGGGCAAACTGCTGAATGTATGACCAGTTCTGCAGGCCCCTTTCAGCTGGATCTGAGCAGGTTATTATCTCAATGTGTCCATCCTCCGACCACCTCTGTGAAAACGGGAAATGGCCTTGCCCCTGTGTTACAGCTGGGAACCTTGAACGTTAAATGACTCATCAAAAGTTACACAGGAAGGCTAGGGCAGAGCATGCACTCTGTTTCATTTCTTGAAATCTATGACAGTGCTGCTAACCCTCATTCATCCTTTCTCTCTGAATCACTAAAACAGCTTCTGTTACAGTTTTCTCTGAAGTCAGTTAAGTGTATACCTTCTATACTCACGCACATGTTATAAAATCTGAGGCCTCAGCCTGAAGTTGTGATATACTTAGATAACCAGATATAATTAGTCATTTCTTTAAGAACCTATGTTTAAGAATCCAAAATTTAACATGAGAGAAAATCTGATTCTGTCTTTATAATACTTTTATACTTTTTTTTTTTCACCTAGCATATTCAACCATTGCCCTTGCTTTGTGCCCCAGTACATGGAAGAGGAATATATACCATTTATTTCCATAGACAAGTTTCCTTGCTTGTGTAGCTGTAGGGGTGAGGATGCTGAGGCCCCTGAACCCAGAGAATGTTTCTGTTTTTCAGAAGTCTGGTAACATCTGTGCACTGATTAACATATAATCTGCTCTTCCCTCCATGTGGATGTGTTCTGAGCTGCCCTTTATTTGCCCTTTTTCTTTATTGAGATGCTGATTATATCTGTTGTTCTATAGAAAAAGTAGACATTTGTCACTATACTGCATGAGACTTTCTCCATACAGATTGACCTCATCAGAGCTTTGTTCCTCCTGTACATAGGTAATTATTTGCAGTCTTAAAAAAAAAATAAACAAAAGAGAAACTGAGAAACTCAGTCCATGTACCCCCAAAATATATTAAGAAGGAAAGTTACTTAAAAAAAATGACTGTGATGTGCTCATCAAAAAAAACAGAGAAATACTGTGGCATTTATTTAGCAAGAATACTGTGCAACATCTAAAACATTTCTCCAGGTCATTACACATGATAAAGAGAACTTAGTTCTGAGCAGACTGAACTATAGAGTATATATTTTTTTCACTAAGTACAATAGCAATTAAAATGTAAAGGAGCACATTAGTAAGGGGATATCCTTTGGATACACTTACCTAGCAGTTCATACGGAAAGATGTTTGAAAGGTCACGATGCCCGTAGGTCTTGCACAAGTCCAACCAGCTATGCCTCAACTCCTCAGCTGTTAGATGGGACCAGCAATTCTGAGGAGATACTGGGAGGTTAATGCAGCAAAGCAAGAGATTGAGGCACTGGAGTGGAGGGTCATGCACGTACCTAAGATAGATATCTAGAAACATAAATCTTCTGTGTGGCCACAGTTTTTCACAGGACAATTCAGAAAGCCCAACCATGGAACAAAAGCACATTAAATCTTCTTTGTCTGGGTTGTCATCAGTTATTGTGAGAACATTTTCCTGGGGCTATATCACTTCCAGGATTTTCCCATCTAGCAGGCCCACATCCCAGCTCTTGTAACTACAGCTACATTTGGGAGAACCTTTAAGGGCCTCAGAGACATTAATGCACCTTGGATTTACAGTCCTGTGACTTGCAGAAGATGTGGATGAGTAGCCGAAAAATGTATATAGTAATAGTTATAATAGCACAGCATGAAAGTTTTCAATTAAATGTTCTCTTCTACTATATGTCATCCAACAGAGGCTGTATTGCAGGACTTGTGATCAGAGGAGGATAAGAAGAATACAGAGTTACCAAAACAACTCTGCTGGCCAGCAAAGAGAACGACTACCCAGGGGGAAGGGGAGGGAGAGGGGAAGAAGGGTGGAAAACAGACATTCTGCAATGGTAATACGCTGGCAAAGCCCTCCATTGGCAGCCAAATAACAAAGGATTTTGTGACCTTCAGTCACTTGCGTAAAGAGAAGCACATGTACAGAGTGACAGCAGCTTGGGCCTAAGGTTCTCAGGTCCCTCTCCCATTATCAGGAAATGGACATCACATTCTTCCTTGGGTATTTGTAATAGTCTTATCCCATATTGTTTATATCTGATGCCTTTTCAGCACAGACCATTCTTTTAGTCTTAAAACATCCCTTTATTTTATGTTCTTTTGTTAAGTGATGAGTGGAGACATGTAATACAAACTTTTCATTTCATCCATCTTTATAGCTGTATTCAGTAACCGAGCTTGATTATTAAATTTGAGCCTTATTCTGCATCAGTCTACTCCTGTGCTATGTTCTCAGGCCAAGTCGTCTGAGCAGACCATAAACCAGATGTGATTCTTAACTTTTTCAGGACTTAATTTTGCCACTTGGTTTGGATCACAGAGAAGTTTTCAGCCTGCAGTCTTTGATGCCTTATGTTTGCGTTCATAAAAATTATATAGAAAGTTATAAAAGAGTGATAAGGCCTTCCAGTTTTACCACCAAATGGAAAAGTTGTCCACACAGAGAATTTATAACCATCTTGTAGCAATTTCTAGGATCTAAAATCATTTTAGCTGATTATGCATTAGAGATGTTGAAAAGAATGTAAACCTACCAGTTTCTATGCAAGAATCATGAGAACCAACTCTGTTTCCCGCTTTTATATACCAAAGGCCTCTCTTCAAACCCTACTTACATGCTGAGATACATTGACTTCAATAGGACAACTTACGTGAGTAAGGAAGATTTGAATGAATGAGGGTTTCAGGCATGGGATCTAAGATCAAGAAGCATGAAAGTCTTTTAGTTAATTCACTTCAGCATCACTAATACTGAGTGAGTGAAAAACTTCAGTTATGATTAATGACGTTGGGATTTTTTTCAAAAGATAAAGTCAGGATTCTTTGTAAGTCTTTTTGCCTGTTTTTAAAATGTGATAGTTACATTTAAAACATCTTTAAAAAATATTAGTCATGTAAAAACCCATGCATATTCAAAAACTAAAAATTGGTGAGAGACAGATTTTAAGCCAAGCTTTCTAGTCATTGAACATTGTATAGGAAGCTTCCTTTTGGAAATGGGTGTATTTAAAACCATGAATGCTTCCAACAGTTTTTTGTTTATGTGAATTTTGTGACAAGCCAACAATTTTGTTATATTTTATCCTACAAGGGTTAGCAAAAATGTAGCTTGTAGAAAAATGCAAAGATTTTAAAAGGAAAACTTAGAAACATTCTTCCTGTCAAGGATTAGAGCGACAAATAGCCTCATGTTAGGTACCTGCACCATCCCCCCATCTTTCATTAATATCCTTTTGGTAGACAATATCATCTTTGTCTCAACAATTTAAACCCACCCAAATGTGAGAGTAAGGTAAGAAACATTGATGCACAGAAGGAAAAATTACACTAACCTCTACATTTGATATGATAGTGCTTTCACTTGGCAGGTTGCATACAGTTTACTTGTAGTAACAAACTCTTTGCACAGTAAACGTTGTTGCAACACCCTGCTATTAACAACGCTATTTCATGCACTTAATGATAGCTAAGCAATGGAAATAATAAGGCAATTTACAAATACTAAACCAGAAAGAAGTTGTATTTCCTCACATATGTAGGATATGTTCTGATCCACTTATGCTTCTGCTGAGTTCTGCTGAAGCATGAAAAAGGTTGTAAATCATATTTGACATACATCCCATGGGTCAGCCACCACTCTTCTAAGATAGCTGAATGGAGTGGGAATAACCACTTTTGGAGGCAGAATATGAAAAAGGAACTGTGATGTACTGTATAAGGCAGAAAACCATCACTTAAAAATGATCAGCAGCTTAAACTCAGGTTCTTGCACTTCTTTTTTCAATCCAGGCGAGGAAATGACAGAACAGAATGGCAAAATGGTAATCTTCCATGAGCTTTAACATTGTCATGGGATGGGCCCCAACAGGGTCAGAGACTGCTTTGGGAGTGCAGGGAAGGTGTCAGGGTATTCACTGGAATGATGATCTGAGAGAGAGGCAGCTGGTCCCATCAGTTCTTATTTTTGAGGACTAAACAACATCTTCTTCCACCATTTAAAATTCAGGACCCTCTCCTTACTCACAGCATGGCAGTACAGATATTTTACATATTCATGTGAACAGAAGCTCTTTGAGGAAGTATTGTAGAAAGGGTGCAATACAGCTGCTAATCAATTTTATTTATGTTGTATGCACTATATGGAATTACTAGTGCAGACCCAGTTCTGCCCCTAATGAAGATGATAACAAACTCTTTCCCAGTCCAGTGGGACTAGGATCAAGCCATGACAGTGTTTGGTATGCCACCCCCCAACCCCAGAAACATATGACGAAGATGCTCTCACGTACCCAGGCACAAATGTTATGACATTCAGCGCATCTGCAAATGGAATGGCTGTGTTTGCACCTGCTCTTTTGTCTAGGCTGCCTTTTCCTATTTCAATCAAGTTCTACCCATGTCCTCTCTTTTCTCTGGCTCTTAGACATTTGCTATAACCAAGAGAAAAGAGCAGCCTGACACTTCCTAAGCAGGGATGTAAGTCATTATTTGTTGAAGTGGCCGAAAGTGATGACAGCGAAAAAAGGCAACTCCTGCTGCTTGCAAAACTCATCCACCCTCTCCTGCTGGCCACACTGGCACTGCCCATGCCAGGAGCAAGTAACGCAAGTTCCTATGAGATGCAGCACCTATCCCACGTTGCCTTCATGTACTGCCTCAGACCCTACTATCAGGATACAGAAAATAACAGGTACTTGTATGCATACATGCTTACACATAAGTGTATGTGTAACCATGTATATGTATATTAATGCATTAACTCATTTGTAGATGAAGGGTAATCAGCAATGTCATGACGTCATGGGGGCCTGTAATTGCACATCAATCTGGACTCTGCGCCTTGATCTGCAGGCTCACATTACTGGCAATAACATTTCTGGTGTAATCATGCATATACTTCGTATTCCTCTGGCCAGGATGAAGCTGTAGGAGCTAATGTATTCTGAGTCAGACCAACTGCCGCTCATGAAGGGAAAAAAAGACTTGCTTGAGTAACCGTAATAATTGGAAAATTATTTTGATAGCCTGAAACAATCTAATATATTACAGAATTTTATTAAAATAATATCAAATCAAATTAACTGCTATTCCATAATGAATTAGGTAACAAGGTAGGCAGATATTAATCGGCCTTGGCTTCCAGGCAGGGGAGCCAGGAATTTATTAGCTCTTGCGGCTTGTGTGAGGGTGAAGACAGAAATCAGTATCACAGGCTGCAAGGGAAGCCCCTGAGACAGCTGAGCTTTTACTTTTTTCTCACTTTCACTTTATAATCCATCATTAAACACTTGTATTTCTTTTATGTGGGGTCTTATGAAATTTTTAATTTTTTAATTGCTTTGTGATTTAATAATGAGGATTTTTTGTGCGTTTTTGTGTGTGCGTAGCATGTGTAACTCAGCTGTCCTATTAGAATTACCTCACCTTTGTCCACTTATGGATAACCTTTATGAAAGAAAGAAGTCATTTTACAACTTGTCTAATTACCAGCAGAAAGATTACCAAGTTCATGGTTACGCTGGTTTTGGTTGGGAGAGAGTTAATTTTCTTCACAGTAGCTAGTATGGGGCTATGTTTTGGATTTGTGCTGAAAACTGTGTTGATAATATGAGATGTTTTAGTTATTGCTGAGCAGTGCTTACACAGGGTCAAGGCCTTTTCTGCTCCTCACACCACCCCACCAGTGAGCAGGCTGGGGGGGGCACAAGAAGCTGGGAGGGGACACGGCCGGGACAGCTGACCCCAACTGACCAAAGGGATATCCCATACCATATGACGTCATGCTCAGTATGTAAAGCTGGGGGAAGAAGAAGGAAGGGGGGCACGTTCAGAGTCATGGTGGTTGTCTTCCTAAGTAACCGTTATGTGTGATGGAGCCCTGCTTTGCTGGAGATGGCTGAACAGCTGCCTGCTGATGGGAAGTAGTGAATGAATTCCTTGTTTTGCTTTGCTTGCGTGTGTGGCTTTTGCTTTACTTATTAAACTGTCTTTATCTCAACCCAGGAGTTTTCTCACTTTTACCCTTCTGATTCTCTCCCCCATCCCACTGAGGGGGAGTGAGCAAGCAGCTGTGTGGGGCTTAGTTGCTGGCTGGGGTTAAACCACGACAATGGGCATTGTGAGATCAATAACTGGGTTTAATTGGCTGTCAGACGTGTCCTGTCCTGTTCTGTCCTATCCTGTCCTATCCTATCTGAAAGGGGAATGGAGGAACAGTGGGCATGAAGCATGGAAGAAGAGGCAAAAAAGGGTGTGGTGTTGTATTGGGATTGCGTGGCAAGGTTTTGGTAGCAGGAGGGCTACAGGGGTGGCTTCTGTGAGAAGCTGCTAGAAGCTTCCCCTATGTCCGATAGAGCCAATGCCAGCCGGCTCCAAGATGGACCCACTGCTGGCCAAGGCTGAGCCCATCAGCAATGGTGGTAGCAACTCTGTGATAACATATTTAATAAGGTGGAAAAAAAAAAGAACCTGCACAATAGAAGCCAGAGAGAGGAGTGAAAATATGTGAGAGGAACAACTCTGGAGACACCAAGGTCACTGAACGAGGAGGGGGAGGAGGTGTTCCAGGCACCAGAGCAGAGATTCCCCTGCAGCCTGTGGTGAAGACCATGGTGAGGCAGGCTGTCCCCCTGCAGCCCATGGAGGTCCACAGTGGAGCAGATATCCCCCTGCAGCCTGTGGAGGACCCCATGCAGGAGCAGGTGGATGCCCGAAGGAGGCTGTGACCCTGTGGGGAGCCTGCACTGGAGCAGGCTCCTGGCAGGACCTGTGGACCCATGGAGAGAGGAGCCCACACTGGAACAGGTTTGGTGGCAGGACTTGTGACCCTGGAGGGGACCCATGGTGGAGCAGTCTGCTCCTGAAGAACTGCACCCCATGGAAGGGACCCACGCTGGAGCAGTTCATGAAGAACTGTAGCCTGTGGGAAGGACTCATGTTGGAGAGTCTTCTGTGGGAGGGACCCCATGCTGGAGCAGGGGAAGAGTGTGAGGAGTTCTCCCCCTGAGGAGGAAGGAGCGACAGAGACAACATGTGATGAACTGTCCGCAACCCCCATTTTCCGTCCCCCTGCACCGCTCGGGGGGAGAAGGTAGAGAAATGGGGAGTGAAGCTGAGCCCGGGAAGAAGGGAGGGGTGGGGCGAAGGTGTTTTAAGATGTGGTTTTTATTTCTCATTATTCTGCTTTGATTTGACTGGTATTAAATTAAACTGATTTCCCCAAGTCGAGTCTGTTTTGCCCATGGCAGTAATTGGTGAGTGATCTCTCCCTGTCCTTACCTTTACCCACGAGCTTTTCATTATTTTTCTCTCCACTGTCCAGTTGAGAATGGAAGTGATAGAGCAGCTTTGGTGGGCACCTGGCGTCCAGCCAGGGTCAAACCACCACAGGTATCCTCCAGTGAGACTTAGTGGTAGGTACACTAGATACTTAGGAAATGATGAGTGTATGCCTTGTTCCTTCTTTTTTGTTGGCATCAAAATTTGCTATGATCAGCACTAACTTTATTTTATGCTGCTTTGTGCAGTCTGCCACTAATTCCTGGCTGGGTGATGGTCCTAGCAGCTACATGAGTAGCAGAGGGCTGGAATCTGACTTTCTGTGCTAGATTTCTGTTTGTACAGAGAGACAGATCCCCCTTAGTCTAAACTGTGGCAGAATCACATCAGTACTAGCAAGAATTCAAAAAATCTCATGAGAAAAACAACTTTTGGAGCTGGAACTTACTGAGTCATGACAATAAGTGAATCTGAAGTGGTGTGTTCTTGGGAGAGTGGCTGTTCTGCGTGGTTGATGGTATAACAAAAATGGATATAATAGCAGAGATAGCAGCAACAGGTAAATTGAGCAAGAGAAAACTCAGTAAAATCAGACCTCCATTTCCTTGGAATAAGCTGATTTGAAATCACAGATTTGGAAAATAGGTGAGGAAATTAAGGTGAGAGGAGGCAATTATGTCTCTGAAATATCCTCTGGTTACTGGGACAAAAGCTGGAATAGCATATCTGTCTGTATTCTGTCCCAGAGAGAACTGAGACTTGTTCTTGGGACCTCTCAGACAAAAGGAGGATACAAAGCTGGTGTTATACTTCCACTTAACATTTTTAAAAATGTCTCTAGTTTTTGTTTTCATATATTTAAAGGCAAAAAGTGACCAGGGCTGCTTTCTGCCTCCTGAAGTTCTGCCTCTGAGCAGGGCCAGATGGAGTCACTTTTGTGGTCCTGCTTGGGAGGAGGAGGAGAGAGTGACACTGCTGCTATTCTGAAACACAAGCTCTATGTGTCCCACCCTATCTTGCTTTCTACATCTTTCCTCATAATTCTGTTCTGTGCTGACTTTGCTTCATAAACAATAGACATTCCCAGCACTGATATTTTCTGTTCCCTTCTTGGTTTGTGTCTGTGGAAAGGAAAACAAAACAGAGAAGTTCAGAAGAACAGAAGCCTCCAGCACCCTTTCCAGGCACGGCACAAACTTGATTGTGCACTGCCTAATGGGATACATGAGACTGATGAAATCTGTATTGCAGAGCAGCACCAGACCTATCCATTACACCTCTCCCGGGCATACTACCCAGACACATGCCTTCAGTTCTTGTACTATTGCTGTCATGCTTTCTCCTTGATTGCCTCCTGCCTTCTTTTCCCTCACTTGGCATTTTCATTTGGACATAGAATTTCTTGAGCATTCCAGGGAAAGTCAGGGGGACACCAAGGAGGAGAAGTAATGGAAGTACCTGTCCTTCAGGCAGGAGTTGGGCAATAGAAGGTAACTTCGTTGTCTATGTGCCAGCCATTTAACCATTCGACATGTCTATTAGCAGAACATATTGCTGTTCAAGTACTTTCCTTAGGGATAACTTAGATCCTTTTTCAATCAAAACTTATGTTTGTTCTTGCTGGAAGAGTATAATGATGGGCAGGAGGGTGCCTGGATGAGGTTGAAGTAAAACATGTCCAGTTTGGGAAACACTCACTGATGTATGAAAGTGTGTATCTGCTGCAACTGCAGTCTTTCAACAGAGAAGGGAAAGAAAGGATAATATGTTCCTTAGAGAGCTACATTTTTCTGGGGGTTAGTGAAATCACTGCATACTCACTTCAGGCCTTTTGAACTAAAAGCCCAGCTATTACCCCAGATGAGAAATCCAGTTTTTGTCCTAATAAATGTAGGCAGAGTGTTTCACTCCAACAACTATTCTTGTTCAAATAAAAAAGCAGTTCTAAAAAAAAACACCTCTTGGCATTGCAATTGGCTTTGGACTTTCAACACATAAAACAAGTGGAAGAATGTGCCTCTTTGATGACATGGGATGTTCAATGTGTGCTGTAGTAATGTCATTTATGACAATTCATGCGTTCCTATTGCTGTTTGGCTGCTGGACTTTCAATGGTTGTAATTTCTGGACATGATAATCTGCATCCACGTAAAGAAGATTGCACAAAGAATGGTTCTTTGGTAGGCTGAGGACACAGTTCCTTAAACTTCCCTACCCTACTACCTGCATCTTACAAGCCGAGAGCCATGAGGTAAGTACCACATGGCTCAGAGAGCAGGGCTGATGGGAGATGCAGGAAGTTGCCCACATGTTGAAGCTGATACAGTCCACTGTGGCACTGGGGAGCAGGGCTGGGAAAGCTCCGGTGGGAGCCCCTGGGCTGTCTCCTCCCTCAGTTTGCCCAGCAGCCTCGTGCTAGCCCCATTCAGCTTGCGACCATGTAGCAGAAACCTGGAGCCTCAAGAGCCACAGGATGCAAAACCGGCACTTGGAAATTCCCACTTGTCAGGCAGCTCCCCATCTTGTTTTAAGAAATATCTGTATGTATTCCAAGGTATTAACGCTCACACTTTGGAGGTGCAGCAACATGTGGGCCTTTTGTTTTTCATGTTTTGCACATAAATAGATCCAAAATTAAATTAACAACTCCCTGGTTGATAATTACTTTGAAGGGAATGAGATCTGATTTATACAAGCCCACTGGTTAGGGAGATAAATAAGAGACCTTAAATTAAGAATGAGGGGAATAAAGGTCAAATGGTTGAGATGCATGTGAGAACAAATTGGCTTTTTGGCTGTATCTTTTATAGAAACATTTAGTTTTAAAATTCATAGTACGGTAGTGTGAAATGGAATATTTTTATTAAATATCATATCATTGACTGAAATTATGCACAAGTAAGAGTAGTAGGCACTGATTAATACTGGTTAATGAAGATTTTGTTTTTGCCATCTCCTTCCAAAAGTTAGAGACAATTTGGGTTTGCCTGCTTTGGGAGCTACACAAAGGTGAGAAGGTTTGTTTCAGCCTGATGGAGATGAGAGAATAACAGAAGGCTTCTAGGGGGTTAGTGATGGAGATTTGGGAGGCATCTGCCTGGGGATCTGAATGTGTTAGCTCTCCCAGGGCCCACAAAACTGAAGTCTGGAGTGGGCTCAAATCATGTTTCACGCAATTCTTTCTATCAGTTTGAGCTCTGTGTTTCTAACCCCTTTGAGCTCTCTTTGGGGTTTAGAGTGCATTTAAATGCAATAAACCCACCAAACTCTACCTAAACAAATTATCTTCTCAGTTCGTGCCATTTGTATCTCACTCCTAACTTACCTCATCCTGTTCCTTGCACAAAGCATCCAGGTCACAAATGCAACTTCTACAAAGAATATCAAAACCCTTTTCAAACACAGCCAGATGGATGACTGAAGGATAAGGTAAAAAACTATTAAACCCATTGATATTGGTGTGAAATCTCACCAGCTCCAAAGTTTCTGAAGCTTATTCCTCTTGGTTACTTATTCATTAGCCCATTTGACACAAGTAATTTCAAGCTGGTTCCTATTAAACATAATCAAAAGCCATCATCAAAATTGACAAGTCCTATAAGCAAACTAAGCCACACAGCACTGAGCTGCTGGTATACAGAAGAGGATGAACACCCTCTCAGTTGTAGACCCCCAGCTGCAATTATGAACTCACATGCAAGTAGGCTTGGTTGCAAAAATATCATCCCATCGCAGCTGGACAGAGCGCATGAGAAAAGCAATCACTAAGGCTGCAGCAGTGGAAAGATCTGACCACGCTTAGTACTAACAGATCTCTTCACACCTTGGTGGGTTGTACCTTTTCATGTCAACAGGCCTCAAATTACCAGTGTGCTTATGTGTCCAAGCATTTGAACAGTCAACAGAGCTGGTCAGATGTTGAAATTTCGGGAGTTATTTAGGTGCTTTGGAGGCCCTGGGACCTTCTGCTGTGGAACATGCCTGTCCTGGGTGTTGTTGCTGTAATGCTGTCAGTGGCCATTTTGTTTGCCTTTGCAAGCTGCAGGCTTCCATTAAGATAATTAGTAGAATATAATGTGCTTGACTGATGCATCTCCCTAAAGGGGTAGTGCTTTAAAAATAAGAGCCTGAATTCTCACTTACATTGAGGCCATTTTACATCATTCTGGCAAGCGTAAGAGGTCTTTCAAGTGGGTGTAGAAGTAACTTATGGCCCGTTTACACAGCCAGATCAGTGTGAAGTGACCTTCATGTAAATGACAACCAGGCCCCAAATCATTAAGTTGCTTTTTTTAAAGATCCAAGTTGGCCGAGGATGCTTTGAGAGGGGAAGTGAAGTGTTTTTCTTTCTTTTTTTTCTTCTCAAATTAGTCAAATGAGGTTGATCGCTTTAAAGGATGGAAGAGTTCACCACGGCTCCAGAAAAACATCAAGTATGAGAGCCTAGATTATGTCAGAAGACATGCAGCAGCCCACGCATTAGACTTGAAATCTGTGCTCGCACCTGCCCCGACTCATTTTTTTTCCCTTTGCATTTATTGAGATGACACAATGTCAACAGAATTCTGCAAACTTTATGACAAAATTGTGACAGATCTGCAATGGCAGAATGACTTATGGAAATGTTGAAGTGGCTTCTCAATCAAGCCTCAGGATAGCTTGTGACTCCATTGTCTTAGAGGTCAGAAGTCAGATTCCACTGAGGAGAGACATTGCTTGATTCTGGTCCAATTTCTTGCCATATGCTGGAGGTGGGAGGGGGGAAATCAAGGCTTTTAATTGCTTGATCCCTATTTTTTCTCATCTGCATTCCCCAAGCTAAAAATCCTTTCCATAGCACACTCCGTTATTGGCAATGTGGTCTGATAAGTTTTTAAAATACTTAAGAACTGATTTCTTATAGTCTTGACTCATTTCAAATCATTTACCATTGCCTAGAACAAAATAATGGACTGCCATGGACATAAGCAGGTAGGTTATACTGTGTTGGTAGCATTTCACTCCCGGTTCATATCTGTGGAAATAACTTCACAAAGTATAAAGGAAGGACAGGCCAGACCTGTTGCTCACTGTGAATGGGACAGCTTGGATAGGCTATCCAAGCATGGATGGATGGGCAGAGGCTACTTGCTTGTGGTACCTTGCTTGCCCCAGTGGAGAATGTCTGTTCGTTTCCATCACCTTTGGTAGAATTTCTCTCGCTTTTTCAAATGTACTCTTTAATGTGATTTTCCTAAAGTGGTAAATATGCACTTCACGCATCTATGAATTGAAAAGGGAGAACTGAGAAAGAAACTGCTTCTTTATTACACATATTCTGTCACGGTCTTACTCCACTGAACTCTCCATGGACTACAGTGGCCCTCAGGCAGCTCCTCTTGCTGCAACCAGCTGCAGCTGCACCCTTCAGAAAGGCTAAACCTGTCTGCCTCAGGAGCAATAGTTAGGAGAACCACAGGTGGGGGGAAGGGGACATGTGAGGAAGCAGTCTTGGTTTCTTTCCCGACTCCTAAATTTCCAAGTGCAAGTAATATTACCCTTTGGAGAATGTCTGCAACTTTCCCTAACAACATTTTGGTGACAGGAGAAATCTGGTCTTGGGCTGACAGGCATTAATTAATTTATTTTTCTAGAGTATTTTTCTCACTGCAGTTATCAAGTCCCTCTCACCTTTTCAGATTTGGATGCACCAACTTTCTAACCTGACTTCCCCAAAAGGCAAATAGAAAATCCTCTTGTGAGAATGAGAAACTATCAGTCCTCATAACAGTGAAACAGGGATGAGATGCTTGGCAGTGCAACTGCACTGCCGTGAAGGATGGGGACCAGACAAACGGACAGTGGCCAGCAGTTCGCACTGTAATAAGGAGCTCAGCAACAGAGACAAACCCAGCAAATCAGCCAAAAAATCCTCCCTGCTCACCTGCCTGTTTCTGCCGCTGTCTTCCACACCTCAAACAGGCTAGCGCGTCTGAGGTACGTTAATTGTGATTCTGCGATGAGTGCTGAAGAGCTGAAGTATTTGGAGACAGCGCTCAAGTTACCTATTTGTGCTGGCAACACATTAGGAAATGTTCCTTTATTTCCATTCGCAGCAACCTCAGTTCACCAGCAGACTTGGCTACTGAGATGCAATGAAAGGAAAAACTGTGAGTGTAACACATTTCAGTGACTTTCCTTGATACGAACCTCTTCACAGTTCACTGAAAGAGCTTAAGGAAACTCGGATGCTTCTGCACAACTTTAGTGTGGCAGGTGGGTACCATGACCGCTGCTTGTTTATATTTAATGACTGTAACATTATGGTACTATTTGTTTATTTAAAGATGAACTTCTGTCCTCAGTCAAACTTTAGACATATTATTTAAACATAATCCAATTTGCCAATCATGTATCTGTGGCTATTTTCCTCCATAAATAGTTAATAATTGAAGATAAATATGTGTAAACATGAGAATTTTTCCTCAACATTCATTTTCTTCTCCTGCTCATTCATACTAAGAGGTCATTGTAAGCTTCTGGTTTTAGTATTTTATTTTGGAATCTCTTTTATTTTCTTTGGGAATGTCCATGACCAAACAACTCAATGGATGGATGACAAGCATTCAGCATGAATCATATAAAAGAAGAGAGAGAAGGACAAGGAGGAAAACATTCACACACAAATTCACAGTCTTCTGAGAAAAGAAAAAAATGAAAGAAACAATCCATTCTTCAGACAGTGTCAGAATGAGAGGTAAATGCAGTGCTGAACCATTTTTTAACCCATTAACCAGTCAGGATAAACAAATGAGATTTACTTCAGCAGGCTAAAATGCATTAGAGCTGTACCTGTTTCTCTTCACTTTGATTTTAACATTTTTTAGGAATACACTGTTTTACCCAGATAAAACATACCCTGATTCAGCTGCAGCATCCCAGAGCCTCCTGTTTCTCTCCTAAACACACTGGAGAAGTGCTGTAAGTCTGGCTATTGATAAAATATGAAAAAAGAAACAGAGTGTTGCAAATCTTATTCTGAAATGAGGCTGTCTGAAAACCAGAAATTTCAGTATATTTTTTAATATATCAACACATTTCTGCTCATCCAGTGTGAAGTGGAAACATTTTGAAAATTTTGTTGGATGTGGAAGATTATGTTCAGGTCCCTGCTCTGAATCAGTTAGAAGTGAGATTTATTAAATATTAATTGTGAAAGAGAAAGTCAAGCAGAACAATGGTTTGAACCTGCAGTTCCTTCATCCCATACAAACATCCTACCCTTGTCAACAGGTCTCCCTGCTTACATGCAAGGCCTCAACTTTCCCCTGTTACCAGCAAAAATACAGTAGGATTGGGGTCTTTACTACCCTTCTATTTG
>VYZW01007520.1:2971-20788 GCA_013401315.1 Balaeniceps rex | reverse complement strand
TTCTTGATCCATTACGTAGTTTTGATACTTCTCCCACTGGATTATTGTCTGTTCCTCTCCTAGTTCTGAACTCATTAGTAGTGTTGAAATGACTAGATGGAGACAGCTCATAGGCAATAAACAGAAGATGTAACAAGTGTCCCAGTTCTTTCTGAAGTATAGAAAAACTTCTTTTTGTGAGATAAGGACTCTTTTTGGCTTACGAGAGTAGTTTTCAAACCTTAGCCTTTTTTCACATCCTGAAATGTACATGTTGTGAAAACATTCAGGCATATAAATGGAATTAATGCATTCAGTTCATTAAGAGAATTTGACTGAAACTACTCCCAAGGATGATTAAGCCCTTTGGAGTCATGCAGGGTTTGGTGTGACTGGCTCCCAAGGATATTTGAAGGATATTGTGACTGCTGTGGGGAGTCAATGGACCTGTAAATGTACCATGACTTTGATGGCCCATGGATTTCTGACAACCTGAACAGGTTCCTTTTAGGCTACTGTCCACACCATTTTCTATGGAGAGGAAAATGTTCACTAATATAATTTCTTTCTCCATAGGTTAATATAAGGCAGGAATCCTATGTCTGGCTGTCATGAAATTCCAAAGAAATAATACAAGCCAACACTGAAGTATATTCTTGTTATCTTCATGTATAGTGGTAAGAATTTTTTTTTTTTTTAATTTTCTTTTTCCCTTCCTGGAAATACTTGCTTTGCTCAATTGAGGAAAGCACTGAGGCTGGTCAGAGAGGCAAAGCAATTTAGTGAGTTCATGGAAGGCAAAAGAGCTGAAATTACAGGCACTTGACTTAGTGCACTGCCTGCATTCCCTGAAGTTCCCAAACCTGCACTCAGCATGGGGGTTTGTGATATTTTAACGGCTCCTTTCCTTTCAGCATGTGGAAATGTGTTTGTGCATCAGGCAGCTCAGAAAAGCAGATTTGGGTTTTCAGTAGTCAGCAAAGTTCATCCTTGAGTAAAAGGTAGTGTTTCTAGAGCTGGGAATGAGTAGGCACTGCAAAAGAGTTAATCCAATTAGTTAGATGAAGCAGATGTTAAGCTCTGTTAACACAGAGTTCTAGCTTTCTCCTGATTAATGAAAGTAGCGAATTCTTTTTCAAAGACATCTCCAGGCTTCCATCTTGTCTGGCTGTTTCACTCTCCAATCTGCCTTCCAGTTGTGGGTTTTTTTTTTTTGAGAGAACTGTTGATGGAAATAACATTTTGGTGACACTAGGATCCTCCCCACAGCAAGGAAATGGGAAGGAGGAGAGAAATCTATAAAGGAAAGGGGGGGGAAAAAGTCATATCCCTCTCCCTATCATCTACACCAACTGTTTTTTATAATTCTTTCTTTCTTACAAGACTGTGCAACTCCTACTGCATTGGCAAGTTCTCCTTTATCTGTAGGACCTCAAAATAGTAGCTTGTGAAATAATGACACACAAAAGAACATATGCCTTCTACAGGCTTGAAACAATATTTAGCTCTATCAACACTAGTCAAAGCTCTTAATCACATTGCTCAATGCAGTAGTTGTGGTAACATCAATGTTCCATCAGCACCTTAGAAGAACTTTCAGAGTCAGTAACATTACTGGACACAATTTTTCCCACTTTAACTACTGATGTGCACTGTATGAAACAGTTGTCTCTTACACCCAGCTTTTCCTTGCAGAAAGCATTGCTAAGGGTTAAGAAATATGTCACTTGCAAGAAGTGTCTCAGAAGGATGGACCACAGAGATCCAAGGCAGCAAAAAATCATTGTGCCTATTACCACCTAGCGATTGCATTTCTCTGAGCGTTACACTTGTTTTTTGTAGCAGACACACCTAAAGCGTAAACGTATGACCACAATGCCATTATTCACTTACCTGATAAACATTTTATTGGCAGAAGATATCTGACAGAAAATTTCAAACCACAACGGTAGTAAGCACTTTGTATTCAGATGCAGCGCACAGATGCAATTTGTATGCTGAAGTATTGGGCTTGATACATTTTACTGATTTTGTTTTTCACCACTTATTCTCTGAAGGAGACACAGAGATACCAGTGCAAGTGGAGTCCCAGAGGGTATGCACAGTGTGCTGTTTGCATGCAGGGGAGACACAGAGGGACTACTGCAACTAATGTTCAACTTTCAAGAAGGAAATGAAACCAACAGCCTTGCTATGGCAGTGTCCTAGCTATTTCCTTGCTGAAATAACAATCCTCTGCAGACATAAAACATGGCTTTTATATATGCTTACCACAAAGTTTCAATATTTCAATAAACACCTCTAGATTTTTTCCCTTGTAACGTTGCTCTTGGAATGGTGCACATTCTGCTTGCCCATGAGGGGCTGCTATGGCACCGCCACAAGGTTCATGGACCAGATGCCCTGTGGATTCATTTCAATCTTTTGCACAGTTGCCTGGGACTGTGGGAATTAGATGACCCCAGCTGTCCCTTCTATTCCTGTGCTCCTAAGAGGGCTGCTTCTACAGACCCTTATGTGCAGTTTCTATTGTACTTTATACAAGCTGTCTCTAGCCTTCTGGGATACATTGATCTGGATTATGCCTTTCCTAAGACACATGCCTTCTTGCAGGTGCAAGTCTCAAGTAAGCATGATTTACAGGCCTGTAAGTTGCTGATATAATAGTAGAAACTACTTGAAAGTCTGACCTGTGCCAGGTTTCACTGAGCTATAATGCTGGGCCAGGCAGCTGCCTGTATTGCTTGTACCGTCTCTCACAAACTCTGAGATCATGCCAACAAAACCGCTACAGACATGGGTTTAGCAACAAGCCTCAAACATTTAGATAGCTATGAAATATTAAGAAAAAAAATAGAGAGAGAAAGAAAAGAGATAAGTATGCCTATTTAAAAACAAAAGGAAAAGGGCAGAAACCTAAGTGCTGAGACTTTCATCTGGCGTATCTGTCATCCAGACTAAATTGTGGCCCTAATGTATGAGAGGAAAATAGAAAATTGCTGCATACACACAGTCACATAATAAGCAAATGTTAATTGATGTGCTTTGTTTGTGATAGCTCCTGGGAGATTTGCAATGAGCAAGGCTTTTCTGTATGGGCAATTCCGCAGCATATGCTAGCACATCTAGGAAGAGTCATCATGTCATCATGTCTAAGTACTTTCTACCATCTGCTAGCAAAATTGAAATATTGAAAGATTTCTCTCTTTTTACACCAGTGCGTTTATGTATGTAACTGCAATTTCAGTCCTGTCTTTTTTGATCCACAAGGCTAAATGCTATGTTCTTAATGCTTTGTGGAGTTCTCTACTATGAGTCTTTTATAGAGAAAAATACATAAATGCATGCAGTGATACACACTAATACACATGTGTATACACAAATATATAGAAAATACGCTGTATAGTTTCCTGTGGGTAAACTACATTGGTGAAAGGATACAGAAGGAACATAAAACAAAACAATTTTTCTGACAAAGTCAACTTTCCAGTTCTTTGGTTTGTGTTCACATTTTCATTGTGTGGTTGAAGGACAGTACCTCTTCTTTACTGACACAGATTCAGCTTTTAGGATGCCTACCTCCCCCCCACCCCTTGAACACAGGCACTTCAGTTCTCAGCTGTGCCTGTCTTGTTGTTTTTGTGGTCAAAAATGCATTCTTGACTCCAGGTATTGATTCAAGGGTCCCATAGCTGCTCATTGCTACCCGTGGTGGCAATGGCTCATCCATTAACTGAGGATGATGGAAACCAATAATATTCTGAGCATGCCCTGTTCTTCCAAAGATTTCTAACATGGGATGATTGCTGGTGGATCTGCAACATTACATACTGTCCTACTGGAAGTGTTTCAAGGTTCAAATCTAAGGTAATAATAAAAAAAAAAAAGGCTTGCAGATTAGGACCATGGCCAAAGATTTCCTTCTGACCCAATTTATGTCTCCTTTGACCATTGTAACATGCTACATTAATGTGCTTTAAGTAGACTTGGCTAGGGCTCCCATCTCAAAAAGTCTGTGTCATGGAAACTTTCACAGAGAGACACAGAATCTCAGGCAAGGAGAAGCTCAGTATGCTAGCCCTAAACCAATCATAAGGGACTTTCTTAGCATATAGAACATTTCAAGATGAACTATCTTGTCATGTAGAAATCATCTTTTTGGAAATTCTAGATCTATGCTCAAAGAGGCCAGCATGACACTTAGATCCTCTCCTCAGTTTCAGTGCAGGCTTAGATGTTGCAATGGTTGTCGTGGTTTAGCCCCAGTCAGCAACTAAGCACCACGCAGCCGCTCGCCCACCCTCCCCTCCCCGGTGGGATGGGGGAGAGAATCGGAAGGGCAAGAGGAAGAAAACCCATGGGTTGAGATAAGAACAGTTTAATAATTGAAATAAAATAATAATAATAGTAATAATAATAATGATAATAATAATAATAATAATTGCAATGAAAAGGAGAACGAGAGAGACAAACAAAACCCAGGGAAAAGAAAACAAGTGATGCAACTGCTCACCACCCGCCAACTGACACCCAGCCAGTCCCCGAGCAGCGATCGCTGCTCCCCGGCCAACTCCCCCAGTTTATATACTGAGCATGATGTCATATGGTATGGAATAGCCCTTTGGTCAGTTTGGATCAACTATCTTGGCTGTGTCCCCTCCCAGTTTCTCGTGCACCTGGCAGAGCATGGGAAGCTGAAAAAGAAAGTCCTTGACTAGTCTAAGCACTGCTTAGCAACAACTAAAACATCAGTGTGTTATCAGCATTCTTCTCATGTTAAATCCAAAACACAGCACTATGCCAGCTACTAGGAAGAAAAGTAACTCTAACCCAGCTGAAACCAGGACAATGCTGAAGCCTGAAGCTCTTATTTTTAGATATCCAGCTCCAAGAATGGAATCTAAATTCACAGCTGGGTGCCCAGGACCCTACACAGTGGATAATTGGCACTTCCACAGAGTAAAAAGCCATCTGTACACTGAAGAGGAAGCCTTCATTATTTCCTTTGGCTGAGTCTGAGTGAAGGACATGTGTGCAAACTCACCTCTCTCTAGAACTTAGGAAATTCACCCAGGGCTACACCTATCTGAACCAGAGTTGTCCAGTTGATATAATCTTATGTCTCTTTAAGTACCTGCCACGGAAGGTGGCGGTGCCATCCACTTTTCATTTAATGACCTCATGACTGCAGTAGCCAGCTGGAATGAGAGAGCAACATGTTCTTTGCTGTTTTCAACCAGAAGGCAGCAAACCCCACATCCTCTATCAGCAATCATGATATTGCTAATTCCTGGTTTAGGTGTGTAAGTCCTTTCTCAAATTTAACTCAGGTCCTCTGCAAATGTGAAGGCAAAACAACCAAAAAGGAAGGAAAAGGGAGGACAGTTATGGTAATAACAGATTTCCCATTAACTACAGAGGGTAAGCTGGTTTGTGTCCAGAGCTCTCTTGTGAACTCCAGGAAGAGCTCTATAAAATATTGAAAAAGGAAAAGTAAACATTTAATTGTATTTCTCACCTTTAGTGCATAAGAAAAGGGACACACACACATACACAACCTCTTGTTTCTTAAAGAGCAGATGAGAACCTAAATGCAAATTCTCAATGTGGAATTTTTACAGCTAATATAAATGCTGGAAAAATAGGATTTATAACAGAAGTGCTGACACTGCTGTAATGATACAGTGACGCCACTAGAAAGCTTTTCTGAAAGAAGCGAAAATGTTTAGAACCTGAAGAAAATTGTAGAAAAAAGTTGTACACTTACTAACTTTCTTAAGTGAGTTGATGTACCTGCAAAACAATATTAATAAACACATCACAAAAATAAACAGGTCTGAATGATGCTAAGAATGATTGACATACAAACACAGAAAAGCATGCTTTCTTCCATCTGCTTATCATTACAAGGATTGATAAGCAAATAAAATGAATTCTGACTGACTGGTATAAAGGCTGCATAAAGATTTATAATATTCAGTAAACAGTTTGTCATTGGCATTTTAAAGTAAAATTGACAGGATATGACATCCTATTTACTTCCAAGAAAGAACAATTATGTTATGTACATAAAAAGTGGCTGATTATAACATTACATGACATTTTGAAGCTAACAGCTTCAATTACTATATCTGAATTATGGCCAAGAAAAATATGCCTTATGGGCATCTCACTTGATATTTTAACTTAGAGGAGAAAAGTAATTAAAAAATAGGCAAAGACATCCTCACCAACTTGAGATGAACAAGAAGGGAAACATGATGCTAGAGGGCTTGTGTTTTTGTTATGGAAAAGTACACTTAAAAAAATGGGAAGAGAAAAGATCGTCCTCTCTCTCTCTCTCTTTCTGAAATACAGACAGAGTTTGTAATTTGTCTCCTTTATGAAGCCAACTTGTTCCTGAAATGAGGGATGATTTTGGTCTTTTGGAGATAGGTTATATTGCATGTGTTTATAAAAGCTACTACAGAGTTGTTCACCATCCTACTGAAATGAAAAGGGTAAAATTTCCAGTCACTGAAAGTAAGTATGCACATTTTTACAAATCTCATTTGCCTGTATAAAGCCAACAGTAACAATTCTGCATGTGACCAGTTCACATGGGCCAATCGTGCACTCAGAAGGTCTGCTTGACCCACTTGTGCACGAAAATGCCTGTTTTCATAGTCCCCTAGCTGGAGAAGCCAAACTGACTACACACACAACTACTGACCAGGATGTGGTCCTTAAAGTCTTTGAATACCCTTTGAATACCTAGGTGCTTAGAGTACCTCACAAGGACCTTTTAAGGTTAGAGAAAGTTAAGATTTAGTACCTTGTCTTAGAAGTAGTTTCCTAAATATGAGACAACTTCCAAAAGGACAACAATGTGCATTATTGCCTTATGTTCGTGATTTTGTATTATTAATAAATGAGAATGCATTTTTTAACTATATTGATAGAAAGAAAGGCATTGAAACAGAAGCAAGCTATGGAAAACAGAATTAAACCGTACATCATTTATTTATAGTTATCTGTAGATGGATTGTGGCCCAGATAATTTTTGCCATCATCTCATTCTAAGCAGCTTATTACAGTATGTCTGATTTCAGGGATTCTTTTTCTTATTTTTCTTGTTGTTCAGCAGGTGAGGCAAACGGTCCAGCAAATCCTCGCATAAGTTCAAATTCAAAAGCTCCATCAGCAGCTGGGACCCACCCCCACTACATGGGTTGGAGACTTGCCAGTATGCTCTCCTGGCTCTGTTTACTACCCATTGGCCCAGCATGCCTGTTACCGACACACCATACAATGCAACATCTGCACCACAAGAAGATTGGTGGAGGGGAAAAAGCTGCATGCCCCTATCTGAAAAGATACTATTCCTGCCCCTCCATACATTCTGTTCTCCTCCTGTTTGCAAAGACAGGCAGAGACTACCTTGTGGTGGTGACACATTTAATAATGCTACGGACTACCTTGATCCTGTGAATTCAATGCCCGGAAAAGTTCAGCAAAATATGTTCAGAGGAAAATTAATTTATCTGAATCAGGTCTGATCTTTATGACGAAACATTTATGTCCTGGTTTCAGCTGGGATAGAGTTAATTTTCTTCCTAGTAGCTGGTATAGTGCTGTGTTTTGGATATAGAATGAGAATAATGTTGATAACACACTGATGTTTTAGCTGTTGCTGAGCAGTGCTTACACTAAGTCAAGGACCTTTCAGTTTCTCATACTGCCCTGGTAGCGAGGAGGCTGGACACAGCCAGGACAGCTGACCCAAACTGGCCAAAGGGATATTCCATACCATATGACGTCATGCTGAAAAAAAAACCTGGGGGGAGTTGGCTGGGGTGTGGCCACTGCTCGGGATCTGGCTGGGCATTGGTCAGCAGGTGGTGAGCCATTACATTGTGCATCACTTGTTTTGTATATTCTTTTATCATTATTATTATTTTCCCTTCCTTTTCTGTCCTATTAAATTGTCTTTATCTCAACCCATGAGTTTTACCTTTTTTCTGATTCTCTTCCCCCATCCGACTGGGGGGGAGTGAGCGAATGGCTGTGTGGTGTTTAGCTGCCTGCCGGGTTAAACCATGACAACTTATATGCTTTGCATTTAGACAGCCTTGTCTGTGTGTCGTCTCAGTCCAGTGCATTATCAAGTTAAGAGTAAGCTTTTAAATAAGGAAATATCTTGCTTGAGATTAAAGTGCATTGTGAATATAATTTGAATCAGGTGCTCTAGGAGTTTTGTTCCTAGGAGGGTAACCAGCAATCAAAATAAAATGAGATCATTCAGTACTGTACAAAGTGTTTAAATAAAAATTTTACAGGCCAATCGTGTAATCCTTCCACACACAAAGGTAACTTTAAGGATTTCAGCAATATTAACAAACAGACATTTTATCCCAGGAGGACTAGTAATAATGCTGACATTTTAGCCATGCAATAAAAAAGTTCTGTACCCAAAGTATAAGCCATTTTATTTGCCCAGAGTGAATACAAGTGAGTTACAATCTATGTGTATGACTGAAATCTCCAATGTTAGTTTGTTATGCAAAAACATTTTAGAATTGACCCTAAAAACCTTTTGCATCCAAAAAGCTTTCTCCTTCTGAATACAATGAGAGCTCAGAAATAGTTATCCTACTCAGTCACATTTCTAGAGACTATATGTGCACATTCTACTTGTTGCCCAAGTATGTAATTACTAGATCTCTGTGAATAACACCATGCTTAAACAGACTTGAGATGGTATATACATAAAATGTATCCAAGTTGAAAGTTCAAACACATGGTGCTATATGACTGTTTTGTTTATAAAGGGAAGAAGACTGTACACAAAAGTCATGATGACCTTAGTGAAGATTCAATTTTCAGTCATGAGAATTAGCTACTGTCTATGTTTTACTCACTTTTCTGTGTTGCAATGATTTTCTTGTATCTTTGAGTGTTCATGGTACAGAAAGTTAATTCATGTTTTTAGTCTCTTGAAGATGAAAAGCACTAAGAAATTAATATTATAATTATAATTAAGAAATCACTTTCATTTTGTAGATGTTCTCAGAATAAACAGAGGCCAAGAGGTGCTCGCACTGTTCCTTCTCCATATCATCTTTTGATGGTCAATACCAAATATGACTTCTTGACCTGAGACAATAACTATCCAAATGATTTCTCATCAGACTAGCATATCAAAGGTCATACTACAATACGAACAGAGAATTTTTTCTTTCCTTAGTGTTCCTTCAGTGCAACTGATCCTAAAATCTGAACCCTTTTCAGGGGTGGTAAAATACTATGTGAAGAGATAAGCAACATATAAATGTACTAAAGGTTTTGGCAATAGATAAGCTGCTTTTTTCCTTCATGTACATCAAAACCACAATGTGTCAGAATGGAGATGAAGCATGACTACAGTCTGCTGCATAAATGAGGGAGAATATAACCCAGAAACCCTCTGCAGTAGTTTGGAAAACTCTATGAAGCTGCTTTGAGATTCACAAATTAATGGCTTCTAACAACAGGAATAACCTGTGTTCTGGAAGGAGTATGCAGGCTCGGCAGCTTGCTAACCTGGCAAGCAAGTGTTTTCATGAAGGCAGATTCCCAGATGCTCATAGCTTAGATTAGCATTATTCAATGAACAGATGTGAATTTCAAGTTCAGAAACATTCTGTATATAGCCTAATCATGGGTAATTGAAATTAGGACTGCCAGCTATAGCTTTCACTGTTCTCCCATTTCTCAGTAACTTAATTTGACTGGAACTACCAGCCATCACAGCTGAACTCCAGCCTTATTTTAGTTGGGTCTGACAGCCACAGCCCTCTGGAAGTGTTTCCAGCATCTAAGGATCACTTTGGCATGTCAGCAACTGAGGTATGTCCCTTTTTCCTGACATACTCTGACACCAGCACTTGGAGCTGGAACTGGAGTACTGGGGCAGGCACATGGGGATATTCCTTTCATATTGCCAGCGTTGTCAGAGCAGTGAGGAGAATCTGGAAGAGGTGAGGAAAGGGACACAAGCCAAGGAGGCTGTAATATTTTAAATCGGCTGAGCATCCAGCCCAAAATCTGCAGAAAATGCAGTGATGCTCCATCCGAATACACCATCCTTGCTGTCCTTCCACTCTGAACCCCTATCTTCATTTTCTGTGATTGGAAAAATCACAGAAAAATTTAAATTAATTTTTTCAGTTGTCCTCTGGGAATTCTCTAGTCTATCAAGGCTATTTGAACGGGATCCTGTGATACCGTTGCATCAATAGAGCAGGGAATCTGGCTCTCATTAGTTGCACATGACAGATTGGTATAAACATGAAGGCAATTTTACTCAGTTCAACCTTGTAATGGATCGGAGTTCGGTCACAGCTTCAGCATCATAGCTGTGGCCTGCAGCCTGCATCCTCCTACATATGTCTATCCGAAAGGGTAAAATGCAGCTGTTCCTCCTTGTTACAGTGCTACTCAGGGTTAGACTTCTGCTATACATTGTGCTTAGGACAATCTTCATGGAGAACTGGAACTTAAGCTAAGGCATGTATGTACAGCAAAAATTACAAACCTAGGACAAAACACTACTCAGTCAGGGTAGTTGTGGGATCAGCCCTAAACTACCTTTTTATACAACATATAAACAACACGCTATTGGTGGATCTGCCCAGTGATTTTGTGAAATCTAGTCATGGAGTAATTTCTTGCTCAGTGCCTGACCTATATCCTGACAGCTCAACAGGGATTGTATTTGCCAGGCTGTGGACGCAGCACATGTTAGTTGTTTGGGCAGACTTTTCATTGAATTTCGTGGTATGAAATATGGCTTGCTTGTTAATAAATAAGGACTCTGCTGTATTCCGTTGATTTCTTATTGATTTTTCTTATTGACACATAGTGCTAAGTTGCTTTAGAGACAGATGACTATTAATTTCTAAAGAAAAAAATACGCTGAACAGCTGCTTTAAGCCTAAGTTTTGGTCAAAAGCAGTTTATTTAGTTCTCTTTTCAGGTTATCCTGTGCAATCAGGTTATCAGGTGCAATCCTACTTTAGCATTACAAAGAAGAAGAGAGACCTGGAGCCTGGTATTCTCTTGGACATCATCCAGCAACTGAACAGCAGCTTCTTCAGCTCTCTTCCTATCCAGTTTTCCCCAGAGGCCTGTGACCTCTTCTGCCATTTGGGAGGAGGATTCTTGTTTCTGGAGTACTTTTCCCTCTGTTTTTAAGCTCCCCTACTACCTACAAGAGGAGACTTGCCCCAATATCTACTGTGGATCTTGGAAGCACCCAGTGACTAGTCACTGCATCTCCAGCAACAGCTGAGACAGAAGCACTGAGCAATGCTGGCTTAGATGAGTATTGCTGAAAGGCATTTCATTCGCAGTAAGGCAGTGGAGAAGTGGAGTTAAAAAAAAAAAAGACTCCTTTGGTCATATGTTAAATACTATTTGCATTTTAAAAAAACTTGAATAAATAAAATCTCAGAGCCAGATGGGTAGTGCATTTTCCTCTCCCACACATATAGCTATTTCTGTACTGACTGATGTGCATGAGTATTTGGTGGAGGTTCTGCTGACACCATAATATGCAGAGATGTACTAACTTTCTCAGTTGTTTCTTTTCCCTCAAACAAAGAGTAAAACTAAGACCAAAGAGGACAGTAATTTCGACAGAGTGCCTCAGTGTGTTACTGAAAAAATGGCATGAAGAAAAAACGGAAGGAAAAGATAGTTTATTAAAATAATTTTCCATCCTAACCAAACAAAAATCTGCTTGGCTGATTTTTATTCTATTCTGTAGTATGTTGTTTTGGTTTCTAACGTTCTGCAAGAATGAGAAAAAGCAAACCAACCCAAAACAAAAAAAACCACAACCCTTGATGACACAAGGAAGTAAAAATTGCCACTTGTTCCTCTTCAGCCATGTGTTATGTACCTGCAGAGCGTAGCTAAACTTGCACATCCAGCAGCTCCCTCAGACAGGTCCCATTGCCGTGCAGTGTCTCCAACACACAAAGGAACAGAGGTGATGGTTTCTTTCCAGATTTTCACCATCTCACTGGGTGACAACAGATTAAAACCAAGCCTGCAGCTAGGTCAGCATAAAATCTAGAAATATAGCAGAGAGCTTATTTCCTAGAACTGTTTTTGGGTCTGAAGAATTGAACAAACAAGGTGAAAGGAGGAAGCGCTGGGATCCAATTTTTTAGATTACGCGTCTTTCTATGTGACATGCCTTTATTGAGCTTGCCTCAATTTCCTGACATCCAAGTGACTAATAGGTAATTTGTTTAATTGGATGACTGTGCTCAGAATATTTTTCTTTGACAGAGATAATATGCACATAGTTCTGCCTGGCAGAAACTACAACAGGGTCTAGAAAAGCCGTGGTATTTTATTCCTAAGTGGGAAAGAATTATTTCCAGTAAATTGTCTTCTTCTTCTCTGACTTTTTGTAAAATGTTTATTAGATACTGGCATATGAAGTAGTCTGTCAAAACCATTAGTCACCAAGGGCTTGGTTTTGCTCTGTCGTTAGAGGGGAGAAAAAAAAGAACAAATTTAAACCTTTCTAATCTAATCTTTGCCTGAATACCATGGGCATGATGCTGCTCTTTTTGAATTCACTAGCAAAATTTCTGTTTACTTGTGGGCAGAGGATCTGGCCCCGTAGTACAGTAGAGTTTCCAGGAAGCTCCTCACATTCCTTTTCACTTTAGCATCTTTTCCTCCTCACTTTTTGCCAAAGCACCTCTTTTCCTTTTGTTTTTTAATTTCATTAAGCTGAGCTCCATAAAGCAAGACAATACCTGCCTCTAAACTGTGATCTCACTCATATGCATTCAGTGCACTTGCTCAGTGGAATTGCGCTGTATTTTGCAATTCCTCTCCTTTACGCCACTCAGAAATTGTACTTTTTCGAAGTTCTTTCCTTATGATTCTTCAAGCTCTCCTCCCTTTCACCTACAATTCCTCCTTAAAAGCACAGAGCTGCTTCAGGTAGAAACTATATATCTTTAATTAACTTCCATATTCATTTATCTTCCGAGCAGCTTCCTCTTTCCTCTCCAGCTGTGCTACTGCAATTGAAAGATTAGTAATTGTTAAACATCCATCACATGCAAAGTGAACTGTCCCTAACTGTTAACAAGAACATAGAGGCCAAAGCCTGTCATTTTCTCTCTATTTCTTTTTTTTTTGACACAGAAGTTCAAGCAAAGGAGCAAAGCCATTATGCCAAAATAAGCAAACAGAAAGAGACATTTCTCTCCCTCAAGGTTGCAGTGGCCTAGGTGGCAATATGCTGTTTATAGTCCTATTTTTGGACTGGAGTGGACAGGGCAGGACCTCACCAGCCAGGACCTGTCCCACCACCTCCTGCCCTGTCTGCCCCAGGAACCTCCCACTTCTCCTGGGGCATCTGGACCATGCTGTGCCCTGACAATATCCAAGCTGACACTTTCTCTTGCTCTTTCTTCAGTTTCAAGTATAACATTCTAAACTCATTGATCCAGTTAGATAAATTGTCCATCAGGCATTTTTACATCAAGGATACAGAAGCAGAGTCAGCAAAAACATGTCACAGGGCAAAGTATGTCACTGGAAGAATGGAAATCATCTTTATTCTAGATAAATCACGGTGGAAACTACTAGAGAAGCAACATTACTTTAAGTTGGCAGAGCGAAAAGAGAACGGTAATACACTGTTTTCATTTTTTCAGATGCCATTAAGTGTTTTTTAGATGTATGATTCCACTTATGTGAATAGTACTCATGCACACAGTACCCAACCGAGACCACTATCCTGACTGTCTGCACTCAGCTGGTGATGGGGAACTAAGACACTTCACCAAAATGACTCTGCCAGAGAAAGTTGGAGTCCGTTCTGTCAAAGAAGCATAAAGGACAAATGCTGTTTCAATGAACCCTGATTGAGTGCATCACTACAGTAAGATACAATGAACAAGGAGCCTTTCTGTGCAATACTTCCAGTGTTTAATCCATTACAAAGGATTTCTTATTTTTAACCCTTAACCTGATCATGATAGTAGAAATTTTATGATATTGCAGGTAATGGCTATACTAGGCACAACTCAGGATGGCAGGGCTCAACGTTGTCACTCAGGTAGAGAAGTTCCTTGTTCAGCTTTCTGATTTTAAGCACGCAAGTGCAACCTTGCCTTGGCACACATCCTTCCCATCATAAGAAGACACTGAGCTCCCCTGTTGTGTAACTGAAGCATAGCCATAAAAAGTGCCTTCTCCACCTCCTAATTATTTTACTTAGTAATTGAGAAACTAGATTATGATATTGCTCCTCACCGTGAGTCATGCTGTACAACTATAGCCAGTATTCATTAATTCTCAGCTGCTATTCAGCTTTATTGCAGGTTGCAAAGCCTGGACCCTTACGTGTTTGCCAGGTACCAAAGGCACATTTGTTTTGCAATGTTGTTGAAATGAGTGATGGGGAAGCCTTGCTAGAGCAGAGGTAGTCAAGAAAGAGTTTAAGTACTACCAGTGCTACTTTTACTTCAGACTCTAAAAGGTTATGCTTCCCTTTGGTCTGGCATTATAATGAATTATTTTAATCAGCAGACTATTCGTTTTACTTAAAGCAGTAATATTTTAACAGAGGTAGTTATTTTAATTAGTGAGGGAGAGCTATCTTAAAGCACCTAATGTAAAAAGGGATTGCATTAGAAATGTAGAGATCAGTTAGAAAAAAGCAACAGAATTTGAGATATGGATGGAAAACCCCACCCCGTACACAGAAAGAACAGATAATGCAAGTGTCAAGTTAGGTTCAAGCTTTGTCCTCACTTTTGTAACTGTAATATGGTAGCTCAGAGTGTGTAAGGAGCCTTTTATGGTTCCTGCTGTAGATCTTATAAAATTAAATTACAGTTTTCTGCTAGTGGTTGATAGTCGCAGTACAGAATAAAGTATCACAATAAACTTTTACGTTAAACTTCTTGGATTGGTTTTGATACACTGTTGGAGAATGCATATATGTAATTATTATTTAGTTGGTTGTACCACAATTATGTCAATAATTAGTAACAGACATTTCTTTTTGCATGCAGCCAGTTACACATCTGCTACATTCTTTAATGTTTTCTCTTCCACTTATGTTCACCTTTTGTGTGGCAAAAAGATACTACAGAGCATAAAGTAAAAAAAGCTTTTTCTTCTCAGGGGTACTCTGTGAACATCCAGTTGCTAAACAAAAGCATTGCCAAAGACGTATTGTGCTATGCCACTTTCTTTTTTTTTCTTTTTCGTTAAGGTAATTTTGGGACTGCAGTCGATGGGAGTAAAGTGACAAAAGGTGTAGCACTGCTGAGTCAGTAAGGATCACTCTTCCTAAGAAGCTATTACTGAGTCATAGCGGTTCCAGGAATCAACATACCATCTTTTATATAGCATGTTTTCAGGGCTTCTGGCTCACTGGAGTCATTAAGCTCCTGTAGCACATTTCACAGGAGACTGATCACCATCCCCACTGTCTTGAATTAAATCCAGAATGCAAAGAAAGAACTCAATAATGGTTTAGGTTATGCATCTGTGTGTGTTGGAAATCAACTTTTTTCCTCCTCCAGTTCACTTTAACCACTTTTTTTCTCTCTGTGGGAGAAAAGACGTGTTAGCTAGAGAGTAGCAGAGAAGATGCCCTCTTCCCTGTTAGATGCATTTGTAATGCATCAAGGAAGGGGGGAGGGAGGTGCTGATCTATTCTCCCTGGTATCCAGGGATAGGATGCCTGGGAATGGTTCTAAGCTGAGCCAGGGGAAGTTCAGATTTAACATTAGGAAACATTTCTTTACCGAGAGGGTGGCCAAGTGCTGGAACAGGCTTCCTAGAGAGGTGGTCAATGCTCCAAGCCTGTCAGTGTTTAAGAGGCTGGACAATGCCCTTCATAACTTGCTTTAACTTTTGGACAGCCCTGAAATAGTTAGGCAGTTGACTAAATGATCATTGTAGGTCCCTTCCAACTGAAATATTCTATTCTATTCTATTCTATTCTATTCTATTCTATTCTATTCTATTCTATTCTATTCTATTCTATTCTATTCTATTCTATTCTATTCTATTCTATTCTATTCTATTCTATTCTATTCTATTCTATTCCATTCCATTCCATTCCATTCCATTCCATTCCATTCCATTCCATTCCATCCTATCCTATCCTAATGATCTTAACATTTTGTGTTATAGCTCTTGGATTTCCACATGTCTTGTCCTTGTACAATATTCAAGTGCTCCAACTTTCATTTCAGGCCCAGCTACTGGACTGGTACAGCTGCTGGGCTGGGTACAAATCATTAGCCTTACATTTCTTGTCTTACAGCGAGTACTGGGAGACAAGCAAGAGATGAAGTCTTTCTCAGACCTGAGAAAGAGGTCCATCTCAGCCTGAGACAGAAGATCTATCTCTCCATTTTGTCATATGGTAAGGACAGGTTGTCCTGGGCCTTCTCCACCCCCTCTGGAAAGAATCTCTCTTCTCTCTCCCTGGCTCAGTTCTCTAGAAAAAACAAAAAATTTAGATTAATAAGAAGTAAAGAAGAATAAATAAGGTTGTTAAAAGAAAAGCTTCAGAGATCAGAGAATAAATGATTTTATTCTGTTCTTGTACTTAAATCTCAAAGTATTTTCCTTGCCTTTGACAAGGAAAATCACTAAGTCCTATCTTGCAAAAAATAGTGGGATAATGATGGGCAGAAAGAGCATGCTCATGAGCATGATAACTTTCTAGATCTTTCTTTTACGGATCTTGGAGGTAAAATGAGTACTAAATGCATGCCTAAATGTTTGGAGGGGCTTTCTGTATAAGCAGAGACATGAAAGAATGAGGGAAGAAACTGCCCAGACTTGAAAGCTTAACTTAAGGGAAATGTGAAAGAGAAATAGACTGCAAAATTTCTTCTAAAACAACCACAACAACAACAAAAAAACCAGGAACCTCAGAAACTGTCAGCCTCACAGTGCTATCCATATGGTCCACCTGCAGGCAGCAGAGCTGTCTCAAAACCCTTTCTACACCCACAGTCTCTTAGTACTATTGCATCTATTTTCCTTCTGAGGGAAAGGTTAAAGCCACATGCCCCAGCAGCATTAGCTACCACATGGATTTTCATNGCTACCACATGGATTTTCATTCATAAACCTGACAGTGCTTGGGGGATAACAGGCTGTGCACAACAGCTGCTACCTGACTCTGTCCCCATCTGTCTTGATGATTCCCTTCCCTAGACTTGTCAGGACCCAACTGCACAGCATTTGTTGTGGGCTTCCAAAAAGTAGAAAGCTGAACTCTCTTCCAATTGGCCTTCCTTTTTAAAGGACATCACCAGGCGTTCCTGTTATTTCTTCCCTTTCCTTCATGGCACTGATAGTTTAACATTTAATACAAAATAAAGCTTGTTTTTTATCACATGAGGCTTTCACAGAGTGACAGGCAGTGACACACATGTAACTCCTAGAAGACCTTACTCAGGGGTGGGCATGCAGCATGGGGTACTTGTGGAGGATGCCTGGAATGGGGACGAAAGGACAGAGACCTTTGTTGTTAAAACTCTGCCCTCCACCTTCTATGTGATTATGCTGTCCTCTGGGAGCTCCCCTCTCAGGTGGAAAAACATGTTCCTCTTCCCCTGTAGGCTCATAAAACTCTCTCTAAACATCAGCATTCTCATTTTCAGAAAGGACTGTACAGTAGTAAGCTGTTTTTCAAGGACTGTGAGGACCAGAGCTAGGTTATTTCTCTAGCCAGCTTTTTCCTCCACATGGCACTGACCTACCATGTATAACACTATAGCATCATTACTTATCTTAAAGGCTGGCAGC